>PVJI01004454.1:0-108285 GCA_004026765.1 Micronycteris hirsuta | reverse complement strand
TCTGCGTTGTCTGATTTGCAACATTGGGGGGGGGGGGACGGTCTAGTTAAAGCTGAAAATAAATGGCTGTTGCTTGAAGCCAAAGGCAGAAAGAAACCCGGGAGTGTCATGACTGGGCCAGGCCTTGACCCTTTCCTGGCTGGATAGTAGAACTGAGTAAGGAAGGGGGTGAGGGAGTTGGGGCAGTCAGAGCACAGGGGGTCCCAAGGACTCGGGAGCAGGGCTCTTTGCACTCTGGGGCCCAAGTCCTTCACCATTTGGACAACCTGCAGGGCCTCCGGATGCAAGTGAGCGTGGATACAGCCCCAGCGACTCCAGCATAAACAAGACGCCTTGCAGAATACGTCCCCATTCACCATCCTGTCCGATTCTACCCAAAGACTGAGCTAACTGCCATCCCATTTCACAGATGCCGCCACTGAGGGCTCTGGAGCAGAACAGGCTCCACCAGGGTCCTGCAGCGGCCGTGAACCCAGAGTCCCACTCTTTCCAGCACACTGCCGCTACCCTGGAGACGACAGTGAATCTCCACAGCATGAGCACTCGACCACGCTGGCTCCGTTTGGACTCCAAAACAAGCGAAGTCGCCCCAGAGCTGAGAACTGGAAGGACCGGGGGACTTTGAGGGTGGGCAGAGTCGGTGTGAGCACCAGCTTCTCGAAGGAAGAACCGTGCAGGCTGTGTCTGGACGAGACCGGAAAATCGGGCGGGAGCTGATGAGGGAGGCTCAAGCACTCCCCGTGAGCCTGTCTAACCGAGGAAAGGACAGGTGCCTCCTCCACCCAGGACACACAGAAGGCTATAACCCAAAATGTCACAGAATTCCCAAGGGGGAGCCTGCTAGTGCATGGGTGACGTCCGTCAGAGCTGTTTCACAGAAAACGGTATTGAGAAGGGCACGGGCTTGCGTTTGAAACTGACCTCAAAGAACGGTTTCCTCTTTCGGGGGCGCCTCCAGGCTGGGCTGACGCCAGGCTCTCGCAGGCAGCTCTGTGGCCTGCGGCTGAGTGCCGGGGAGGGAGGGCGTCTGCAGGCCAGGGCCACCGTGAGCCCACTGGTCTGTGCTCTTGTCTGAGCCCCCCCAGGCGGAGGCTCCACCTCTTTCTGTTTATTTGCTGGAGAGGAAGTGAAGCATCTCTCTCTAAAAGCGCCATGGGCCTGGCAGTCACAGAAACTGAAGCCCCACGTGTGCGTGTCTGTGCGCTGCATTTGCATATTTCATTCCTGTTCCTTTTAATGTTTCACTTTTTAATTTATTCTTAAATTATATGTACTAAGGTAACACTGGTTAATAAACTTATATAGGGTTCAAGTGCATCCTCTGTCTATCGTGTTGTGTGCTCACCACCCCAAGTCCAGTCCCCTCCCATCACCACTTAACCCCCTCCCCCGCTTCCCTGCCCCTCCCCTTTCCCTCTGGTGGTCACCATACAGTTGTCTGTGTCTATGAGTCTGGGTTTTTGGGGGGTTTTTTTGCTTAATCCCTTCACCTTCTTCACCCAGCCCCTCAATCCCTCTTCCCTCTGACAGTTGTCAGTCTGTTCTCTGTGTCTATGAATCTGGTTCTATTGTTTGTTAGTTCATTTTGTTCGTTAGAGTCCACGCACGAGTGAAATCATATGGTGCTAGTCTTTCTCTGACTGGCTTATTCCACTTAGTATAACGTTCGCCAGGCCCATCCACGCTGTCGCAAAGGGTAAGATTCCCTTCTGTTTACGGCCGAGCAGTGTTCCACTGTGCGAAGGTACCACGGCCTTTCTATCCACCCATCCACTGACGGGCACTTGGGCTGCCTCCACATCTTGGCTATTGTAAATAACGCTGCAGTGAACCTAGGGGTGCTTATGTTCTTTCAAATTAGTGTTTAGGGTTTCTTCATTTATGTTTCCCAAAGTGGGATCACTGGGTCTTAAAGCAGTTCCATTTTTAATTTTTGGGGGGAGCTCCATACTGCTTTCCACAGCAGCTGCACCAGTCTGCATTCCCACCAATAGTGCCGAGGGTTCCCTTTTCTCCGCATCCTCACCAGCACTGTGCTTTATTGATTTACTGATGACAGCCATTCTGTCGGGTGTGAGGTCGTAGCTCACTGTGGTGTTAATTTGCATCTCTCTGATGATTACTGATGCCGAGCATCCTTTCACATGTCCATTGGCCACCTGCGTGCCCTCTTTGAAGAAGTGTCTATTCAGATCCTTTGCCCATTTTTCAATTGGATTATTTGGTTTTTTGGTGTTGAATTTTACAAGTTCGTTATGACTTTTAGATATTAACCCCTTATCAGAGGTATCATTGGTGAACATGTTCTCCCACTCAGGGAGTTGTCTTTTCATTTTGTGGATGGTTTCCTTTGCTGTGTAAAACATTTTTAACTTGATGTCTCCTCATTTGTTTATTTTTTCTTTTGTTTTCCTTGACTGAGGTGATACATCAGAAAAATTATTGCTACGAGAAATGTCCGCGGTTTTACCGCCCACGTTTTCTTTCAGGGTTTTTACGGTTTCGAGTCTAACATGTACCGTTGCTGTGTTAAGGCTGAATAATGGGCTCGGGTCTGAGCGCTGAGACCTGGGGGCGCTGAGGGGGCGGCTGGGCCAAGGTCCAGGATGATTGTCCCGATGGCCAAGGGCACATGGCCTATGGAGTGTTGAACAGTGTGGGAGGCGTGGCCTGGCTAAGCCTGAGTGTGAGTGTGAGGTTGCCGGGCGCTGGGTCACAGGACATGAGGGGGCTGAGTGGCCTCCATGGGGCACACAGCCAGCTCAGAGATGTAATTGCAACGTCAGGAACGAATTTCTATTTGAGCAACCGCGAATGAATGACCTACCTCGTGTTCTGTCTCAGGACTGGAGAGAGAAAATAAAAAGAGTTTCCACCTAAAAAAAGCAACATGAGTTAACTGCGTGTTATTAAAATGAGTAAGAAAAGTAAATATGCTGTCAGCCCCAAAATCGATATGAAAAAGCCAAAGGTGAAAATGATACGAAATCCAGGGTTCACTTCAAAATAAGTGGGCGGGGAGCAGGGCCAGGTGGGGCGGAGAGAAAAGGGCAGTGACCGCCGAAGTTCGGGTTTGGGCAGGTGAGAGTCCCTTACTCTCTCAAATCGTATACGCTTTTGAAACTTTTCACTATAAAAAGGTTTTTTTAAGTATCCTATTTAAATCTAAAAACCCATCAAATGCATTAAATTAAACCTTCCAAGAAAAGCGCTGCGCTTACATAAAGAATCTGCCGCACGCAGCTGAAAAGCCTGAAGACCCAGACAGACAGACAGATAGACAGACAGACGTTCCTGGCTGGCAATCTTTATTCTCATAACGCCGTCAATATTCACCCCAATTCATCTCCACATCTGGTGTAATTCCAATAACAATTTCAGCAGAAACTTATTGGAACTTGATTCTCAACTTCACACGAAAAAGAAAATATTCAAGAATGGCAATGGCATTGTACAAACGAAATGAATGAGAAGGAAATTTTCTAACCAAGTACCGAAACATATTACCGCGCTGTAATTAGAATAGTGTGGTGTCGGCATAAGAAAGGACACGTATTCATAGAACAAAACGGAGAATTCAGAGAGAGACGCATGCATGCATGGAAATCTGCTTTAACACAAAGACAGCATTTCCCATCCTTCCCGTCCTAATGTGGGACAAATGCAGTTTTTCATTTGTAAAAGATGTTTTTGTGCATATTTATTTATGTGTGTGATGTACCTTTCTATTGGTGTGTGTCTATATTCTATTTCTATATTATGTAGACACACAAAAGCACGCATTTGTTTTAAACACTTGCGTTATGTTTGTATACATTCTCGTTTGAAAACTATTTCACTAACAGCTGTTTCTCTATTGCGTGTAGGTAAATCTTACGGAGACCCCACCCCTAAGTACCGTCGAAGTCTGACGTACTGTGGGTTGAATTTGCAGGGACATAATTCGGCCCGTAGCAGTGACAGTGCTTCGCTGGCAGTGGACAGATTGGCCAGAAGGCAGCTCTGTGCCCTCGAGAGCCCTGCAGGGACAAGCTGTCAGCAGGTCCCATCTGATTGAGAGCTGGTGACATCCTAACCTCGGAGTTCCTGCAGGACGTACTTGGAGACTGTCGGCCTCCTTACTGGCCACCTCACCCAGACAGGGGCGGACGATGACTTGGGGGTCACGGGGCGGGGGTAAAGAGCACCCTCTGTGCCCTGGCTGCTGTGGCTCAGTGGGTTGAGCACCTGCTGGTGGGCCAGAAGGTCACTGGTTCTACTCCCAGTCAGGGCACATGCCTGGGTTGCGGGCCAAGTCCCTGGTTAGGGTCTGCAAGAGGCACCTGATCGATGTTTCTCTCTCATATCAGTGTTTCTCTCCTTTTCTCTCTGCCTCCCTTCCCCTCTCTCTAAAAATAAGTAAATGAAATCCAGGGAAAATAAAAGAACACGCCTTGATTTCCTTCAAGCCCACTCTTGGCGAGTGTTTCCTGGGTGCCAGGCGAGGCCCTCAGTGTGATCTCACGCCGTCCTCGCAGCAGGCAGGATGCGATGGATCTGCGCTCATTATCTTTGTTTCTAAGATAAAAAACAGGTTTGGCGTTGTGGCCTGACCTGCTGAAGGTCACTGACTTGAGCTGTGGCCTTGACCTGGGCCCGTTGAACTCCAGAGCCCGCGCCTCTCACTCCCACACTGCACTGCTTTTCCTCGAGGCATTTCTACCACCCTTTGCTCAGGAACTTTCCTTAGAGAACTCCAAGTCCCTCCGCAGTCTCCGGTGAAGGAAGCCAAGGTCTGCCAAAGATGTCACAGAGATTGTTGTGCCTGCGACTCTGTGAGCCCTTGGCCATGCCATGGACGTGGCAGCGGGGGGCCTCCTTGAACAAGAACATTTGCAGTCCTCCCAGGCAGCCCAACCCAGAGACGCAAAAAGGGAGAGAAGAGCTGGTGGGGCCAGGGTGTCCCAGAAGAAAAGATAGTACCTTGTGCAGGGCGTTCTGATCCCCGTCCCCCGGGCACACACAGGGGGTCCCAGACAATGAGCTGGGCTGAGTCAGCAGTGGGGTCCGGGGGGCTGCTGAGTGGCCAACACTACTGAGCTGGGGCAGGTGCTGGGGGAGTAGAGACATCTCCCTGGACATCACAATGTGAGCACCGGCAGGACAAGGCAGCTGCAGAATGTACGCCAAGATCCACCTCCATGTCCACCATCAGCAGCAGCCCCTCGCAGAGACAGATGTCACTGCTCGCTGGAAGAAGGGTGGTCTACGAGATGTCAGTGTCGTTCTGTAAGAGCCCTCGCTGCATCCCGCAAAGAGAGAGAGGCATACAGCCAATATATCCGCCAAAATCAATGACCTGGGGACGTTGTTTTAGAAAAAAATTAGCCCCGGCCAGGTGGCTCAGTCGTTTGGAACATGGTCCTGCACACCAAAAGGTTAGGGGTTCGATCCCTGGCCGGGGCCCTTATAGGAGGCAACAAATCAACTGATGATTCTCTCTCACATCCATGTCTCTCTATCTTCCCCTTCCTCTTTCTCTAAAAAAAAAAAAAAAATCAGTAAAAAATATATCCTCGGGTGAGGATAAGAGAACCATGCGGAAATCGGTGCCGCCAGCGCTGGGCCTGGTAACGATGCGGGGGCTTCAGCTGAGGGAACAGCGTTCCTTAGCCTCCGGTCTGTGACCCGTGGGGGTGGACGTGCCTGCAGTCTATTAAGTTATTTGCTGAGAAAATGTTATGTTAAATATGGTTATTTTCTGAACACACGCGTCTCGTCTCCAGTGTATAATAAGATGAAAATCGCCGTGGTTCCCCACAAATCATGAGTGGGAAACATTTGGGTATTGCAAAGAGTTGAATGAATTCACTGGGGGGGAAGTCGCCTTATTTTTTATAGATTGTCCAACCAGCACAAGTACACTCAAATAAAATAAATTCTCTTTCAGTGGCTGCCACAAGAAGCTATAAAAAATGCTGGCACTGTCATAACAGAAATAAATTTGTTTTTAAGGGTAAAAAATATGAGTTAGAAAGAATGATCCTTACTGCTTAACAGATAGGCTCTTAGCACACCCCCAAGGGACATTATTTATGGGTGTTTTCTCCACATGGTGGGCTGGTCATGGCCAAATTGTAACCCACTGAGGACTTGCCCCGGCCGCCCTGTGCAAGTGTGTTCAAGTGCAAATTCAGTGTCAAGTGGGCAGACAGGCAGAGCTGAGGAGGATGGGAAGGTGGAGACAGCGGGTCCCCCACCTGGGCGGGACCGTGGGGAATAGGAGCAGATACGTGACTCCAGGTCCATCGTAAATCACTGTGAGCTTGTCTCCAGTTACGCAACACGTCTCCCAAATGGAAAGGGTGAGGAAGACATATAACGGATGCTATAAATATGTATGAACCTCAGTTATCCTGAATTTCAAGTATTCTAATAGGACAAAAATGGATCTATTTTCCCCATTATTCATTCAAATAGATTCTCCTCCTTTTGTTCACATTGAATTACTTACCCGCCCTGTGCTGACTCATGCTGCTGCCTGCAGTCTTCTTTCTCCTTCTGCAAGGCCCCAAAGAGGGCCTGGAGCCAGGGGCGGCTGCAGGGAGATGAGGCAGGACAGGCAGAAGTCACCTTTCCGGGTGACATGCCACCACGACTTCTGGGTGTCCCCCCATCGACACAGGCCCTAGTGACCCAGAGACCACACACCCTCTATCCTGCTCCACATTTGTCCCGGCACCGCATTTGGTGCCTCCTCACTCACGTTTGAAAGTTCGAGATTGGGAGATGAATAATAATTAACCGAGACAAAACGCTTGGCGTTTCCTGGTTGAATCAGCTCACGTGGAGCCTATAACAGGGGTCGCCAGGAGAAGGCACCCCAGTGAAGAGGGCGGCAGACACACACACACACACAGACACACACAGGCAGACACAGGGGGACTGGGGGTCTGGACACCGCCCAAGCAGACGGGCTAGGAACTAACTGCGAGCCTCACCTGCATCCTAGCCAGGTAGCAACACCTAACGTTTCAGCTGAACCACCTGCAGTGTGCTGACCAGGAGCCTGCCAGAGAGCCATTATTTAGTAATTATTTTAACGATTGATATTATAATACCATTATAATATTATCAATTTTCCCCATATGATCATTGAGGCAGAAGAGGGTGAGACGTTTGGGGAACTTTCTGGAAGTCACTTAGGTGAGGAGAGGAAAAGCTGGGACATGAACTCAGCTTTTGTCTGTAACATGCCCAGGCTGCTGAGCCCGCTTTCTAGAAACCCCTTCCCCGAGAGCGGCCCTGCCCATCACTTCCACTGACGGGCTCTCCTGACACCCGGTCGGCGCCCAGTAAATGGCCCCGAGCAAACTGCTGTCCACGCAAACACGCACGTGGCCCAGGTGGCATGAAGTGACAGCCCAGGGACCAAAGCCGGAAAGGAATTCAGGCCTGTAGTGTCTCAAAAATGCTGGAGGAAAAACAGACAAACGCCGAGAAGCAAACTGCCTTTTCCCTGTGCTGTCCTGTTTGTCACTCCGCACCGGCCCTGCTTCCCGAAGTGGCCGCTCCCCACCAAAGAGCCCCTGAAAAGCTTCTCTCCCCAGCTCATTAGACACATGTTTCTCCTTCAAAATCGTGACTACTTTCTCTGTGCTCCAGGCTGTGGATACACATGTGCACATACAGGCACACACACACACACGTAAACACACAAATGCACGCACAGAGCACACACAAGCACACACACCCAGCCAAGTTGGAAAGAAGGAAGCGGTAGGCACAGCAAGAACTTTCCCATGCAGAGTGGCAGGGGTCAGATGCGGTACCCTGACATCACGACATTATTTTGTCCTAGGTCAACCCACCCCCTCTCGGCTCTCCACCCTGAGCAGCAGCGTCAGGGGGTCTCGGCCTGAAGAAGGTGTTTTAGGGTGTTAGAGACACCCAGTATGTGATTTAGTTGTTTGTTTTGTTTTCCAGCAAGGTTTCGTTTTTGTTTGTTGTTTTGTTCACATAAAAGATTTCTGCGTGACATCCTAACTTTGAAAGTCTTATATTTGCCCGTTGCGGTGTGGTCTACATTTATGAAATGAAGCTCTCAGTGTTTACCTTTTACATGAGCTCTTTATGGTGCTGGGATTATCTTCGTCCTGTTTATCATTGGTACAGGTTGAACTCCCCACCCCACCCCCCAAAATTCGGGTGGTGCAGTCCTAGCCCCACGGGTGTCCAAATGTGGCCTTCTCTGGAAGCAGATACAATTGGTTAGAGTGACATCATACTGGAGTAAGAGGGGCCCTGATTCAGATAGCCTTATGAACAGGGGGCACACGGGGGAGGACACCACATGACGATGAAGACTGCGGTCTGCTGATGTTTCTACAAGCCAGGGAACCCCGCAGATGGCCAGCAAACCAGCAGGGGCCGGGACAGACTCTCCCTCGCGGCCTCAGGAGGAACCGGCCCTGCCGACACCTTTTCTCCGACTTCCAGCCTCCAGCACTGAGGACAGCGACTTTCTGTGCTTAACCCCCAGTGTGTGGTTCTTTATCATGGTGGCCCTAGCAGACTAACACGATCATTGAAAAAGAATTTATGTTGTATCTCTCGATTTTTAAGTGATTTTTACCATCACATTTAGTCTTGTCATCATTACATCACTTACAGTTCCTAAGGTAGATTTTTATCTGAATAAAGGAGTCTTTTATTACTTCAAACGGTGGCTCTCTGGCTCCCTTAACTCTGTTCGTTTTATTCTTTGGGTCGCCTGTCATCCTGTGCCTCTGGCCCTGTCACTCATTTACCAGGTGGGTTTTCCTAACTTTGTCACTGTCCTCCGCGTGGTTTCTCCTCCCGTGGCAGTCTGTGGCTGTTGTGGCGGGCACCCACAGCGCCCGGGCGTCGGGCACGTCCGTCCCTTTCCCCGTGCTCTGCAGCTCCCCAGAACAGATCTCTCATCTCCTCCAATGCGGGTTCGCTATTTTCGACTTGGTTATCTTGCCACTCTCAAGTCAAAAATACTTCCCCGAAGACAACCATGATTCTCCTTGCACCGATTAGACACGCAGTTATTAGACGTTGGTGTTTCTGTGCAATGTACAGCATCAAGCCCCTTTCCACTTTACGGGCTCTGCGACCCTCGCAGCCACAAGGGGTCCAGCCTGCAGACGCCGGGCTGGGTTTAATGCTCGGCTCCAGGCCTTGCAAGTCGCGTGGCTAGTGCCATCTGGAGAGGAGCATTTTCTAAAACGCATACCCTCCTGTCTTTGACCGCTGGGTGCGGATTCAGTCGCACACGCTTTGGGCTATGGGATGTCAGGGCCACCAAGAAGGGGGGCCCGTGTGAGGCTCCGGCAAGTGTCGCTGAACTCCCCTCCCGGTTTTCGTGGAAGGAAGCCCGGGAGAGCCTCTGTCGTCGGTCTCCGTGGAAGCGTTTCTAGGCAGCCTGCCTCAAAAGGGGTGTTTCCAGGAGGCCCGGGACACATCAATATGCAAAAATATGTTGCTTTAATTTCCGATGCCGGAAAGAGAAGGCTGAATAAAAAGCAATTCTCTCGGGGATTGCTGGGCGCCATGTGAGCTCTTACTGGGGACTCAGAAAGACTCACTCGGTCTGTAGCCATAGTGAACTCCGGGTCCAGTCCTCACAGCGGTCCATCCCCTGTGTACCCCACACGGCAGCACCTCTCCCCCATCTCTGCCCAGAGACACAGTCTGGAGTCCGCCTTGCTGTACCTCCTGCCCGAAGCGCCTCCCAGGATCGGGGCCCATCGTCTGGTTAGGTCCCTCCCACCCTCCTCCCTCTCTCCAGTTGCCTTCTCTTTGTGCCGCCGCCACTGTAGCAGGACAGACCCCCCCGAGACCCTGCATCACCCACTCTGGGTGGTGGTTCCTGGGAGGACCTACCATCGCTCTGCGAGGGCCCTTGAGCCGGTCCTCACCCGCTTCTCACTTAGGCTTCTCCCGGCTGACGAGGGTCCCTGGGCCCTGCACGGGGCTTGCCCCTGACACACCCAGCAGGTTCTTCTGGAAAGCAAAGCGGAGCAGAACTCCTCAGTTTGCAAAATGTGTTTTCATTGTCTCCAGAGCCCGAAAGAAAAAGCATTTTTAAACCATGCTATAATAAGCAGATGGCTTGACTTCCTCCTTTATCCCCAAAATGTTATAAATATTTTGTTTGTTTTAACAAAGAAGAAAACTGTATTTTACTTGTCAAATATTTTAAGTTCATCTGGAAAATAAATTCTTAAGAATACCAAATAAATTTTTGAAAGATAATCAAGTGAGAATGAAAACTGTTACAAAGTAAAACGAACAAAAAACAAGAAAAAAGACAAAAAATTAAGGTTGCGCCGCGATGACCCGGAACACGCAACCAGGCAGAAATGGCTCACACTGCGCTGTCAGCAAGGGGAGCACATTAACAAAGGTGAAATGACAAATTAGTGAGGGAACGGAAGAGTCTTTTCCAGCAAATCGTGTCTATAAATTGGCTAAAGATTTGGGAGACAGAATGAAATCCTTATTTTTCATTTTAAAGCAAAGGGAAGTCCAGACAGATGAAGGATTTTTAATAAAGCAAACACATGTTTGTATAATGGAAAATACCGGTGAAAAATTTGTATTACATCCAGGTGAAACCGGGACTTGCAAGCTCAACACCAAAGACAGAGCTGTCACCGTGACGGTTTGGCCGGGGACTGCCAGACGCTGACAAGGCCAGAGACGGGGGCTGGGGAGGCCTCCCCGTCACATGCGTAAATACACAGAAGTTAGGAGTCAAGCCCATGCATTGCTAAAGCGACTCTGTCTTCCCCTTCTAACGCGACAAATACACTATCATACCAAGCAACAAAACCAAAAAGTTCGCCTGAAGCTATGGTTTTTACATGATTGGAAGTTGGCAACATGTCAAAGACTAAATTTAATAATCATGGCGTTGCCTCGGGGTGTTCTGTTGCTGAGTCGGCCGTATTTGGGGGTCAGTCACACAACAAATGCATACGTAACTGACAAAACGTGTTATATTTACTCCAAAAATATTACTTTCTTGCCTTCACTTCAGCAAAAATCACTGTATCATTTTTTAAATTTTCCACATAATTTGTATCCCATCGACACTAATGACTGAAAGGTTGAAAAGTATAATTTAATTGAATTCCAAATGTAAAAATTTGAATTATTTTCCTCAAAAATATAAATGGAATGAATATAAGCAGTCTAAAATTGCTTTTCATAAGTTTTTAAATCATACTTTTCTTGTAAAATATCCAAGGTTAGCTACTAAAATGAAAAAAACAAGGTTTTAATTAATGGCATCATGATTTTAAATCCAATACTTAGGCAGAGCTGACATTTTTCATTTATTTCTATTAAATCTCACAAAATATTTCCATAAAAATAACTCCATTTGCAAGTCCAACGTGCACTGCCCTGTTGCCAATGTGAAGACCAGGAAGCATGCCTCACGCCTGTCACATTTACACATGTGTGTGCGTGTGCACGCATGTGTGACAGGAACCCTGCAGAGAGCAGCGTGCGTGTGTGCGCGTACATGTGGAGGGGGGAGACTGTGAAGCAGGCAGCACTGGAGCATCTGGGCCACCGCGTGTGAGTGCAAATGTCACCCTGACCTGAAAGACCTCCGGATCCCAGGATGTTTCCACCAAGAACGAGAAAACGGACTCCCAACCCACCAAGAAACTACTTTACGACGCTAGAGTGCAGGCGGGTCACAGAGTGCAGGCGGGTCACACGGCCCCAGGGGTGCGTGCGGCCGATCTGCACTTTTCCCCAGAGAGCGCTTGTGCCACCAGTGCCGCCCACTCGGGAGCAGCAGCTCTTCCGACGTCACTGTCAGCACAACAGACGCCCCCCCACGGTGTGGGGACACTGTCACCCTTGTCAGGAGGACGTGCGTGAGAGGCGAGACACCCTTTCCGGGAACCTCGCATGAGGCAGCTGCTCTACACGGTGGGATCCATGGGGCGTTGGCTGGGACAGTCGAACCTCACCTTCTCGTAAAACAAGCAGAACAAAACAAAAATCTGTGAATCTAATACAAAGCAAACTAGAATGTACCCGTGCCATGTACACGGCCAACCAAGGACTAAGAGCAGCCTCACTATGTAAAAGCACGAAAACCTTTACAACTCTGCTTACGAACGCCCCCAAAGTAAAATGTGTAGAGGTGATGGCACCAAACGATTCACAAAAGAAGACTGCAGACGACCAAAAATACACACACACCGCCAACGGGGATCTCTAAAGCAGAATTTCTGGATACATCAGAAATGTGTCTACCTCTGCCGGGTAAGCGCCATCTGGGAGGACTGCAAATGTGCGCCCCTCTTGAGTCGGGGAGAGCAGAGCGTTTATTCTAAAGACCCCTCAGAGCAGCTAACTCTGGCCAAGGACATTGTCTTCTGCCCCCCGAAATCGCCATGATGGAGGGTCAGCGCCCCCTGCCAAGCCATGCAGGTTCCGAGGCGTCGAAAGACTGACTTTCGCCTTCCCGGGCTCAGACAGCCCCCCTCGAGGTGTCGTTACTGATGCTGTTTTTGCCATGTTTCTATAGTTACCGTTTGCCCGGTGCAGTTCTGCCATTGAGACAGAGCTGAGGTTTCCAACCTCTGTCGTCTCACGGCTCACATAAACTAGTCACTGAAGTTCTGCAGCATGCCAAAACACATATTTTTTGCCGACCTGACAAAAAAAAATAGATGTAATTTTGATGCATGCACACCAGACGGCTATCGCTGTGTTGGCTATTGTCATTTTTTTATTAGACAATCTAAGGGAAAAGAGGTCAGTGCCCCTCACTAAACAGTCAGGTATTACATTTTTTAAAAATAGCCTTGTGACACGGTAGTTGAAAATCGCTTGGATGGAAGGATTGAAGAATCTTTATAAAAAGAGCTGACGCCGTACAGACATAGCTAGACTACCAATACTTAGGCAAGTGAATAATTTTAATTGCATAAGTTTTGCTAAAATTCAAAAAAACAATCCTGAGATGCTGTCACCGAGGGTCACATTGCTGGTGCTCAGGTGTGGCTGGACTTCAGCACTTGGTCTAAATTCGCATCACGCTCATCACGTCCGTGTTCTGCGGGTTAAGGATAGCAAGCCTAAGAGTGCAGGCGCACAGTAGGTGCTTGCGAACGATCCGTTTAATGAGTGCTAAAGAAACATGGTCACGAGACCTCTCCGCGTTCCTGACTGTTTCTGGCAGAGAATACAATCTATCTATGAGATCTTGAACAGCTAATGCCTCATGGCCACTTCCACAGGCAGGAAGCCCTTGGCTTTGGCACTAGACCCTGCGCTGGGGCAGCTGCTGGGTGAAGGTACCGAGATGCTCCGTCCAAGAGGAAACCGCCATGTTGAAGGGACACAGAGCTGCCCAGACTTGACTCAGGAAATCTGCGGCAAGATCACAGAGGGAGGCTTGTTGGTGGGGGTGGGAGTGCTCAGTCGTCAGGTGGGAAGGTGACACTGGTCTGGTTGGAAGGAACTGAGCCCTGGGAGGGACACGCCCAACCCCTGCAGGGCAGGGCTAGGAGGGAGGTGGGATACACACCAGATTCCTTCCAGGAATGAAGATAAGGAGCAAAAAGCCAAGGAAGGTCTGGGTAGGATCATTCAGACCTGCAGTGGGCACAGGGCCTTGGGGCTCAGAAATGAAGGGGGACCCACCTCGACTGAGCTGGCCTAGTTTGCAAAGGGGGCGCCTTGCTCGGCCCCTCAGGGCTGGTCTGGCTGAGTTTAAATATTTGTCCAAGAAGGCAAGGGGAGGAAGGAATGTCCCTGAGAACCAGCTGAGGGAAGAAGAGGGCCCTCGAGACCGGACAACAGAGGAGGTGGGGCCAGTGCAGGAAATACAGTTGGATTGAAGTCGTTCCCCCAAGGCTAGAGAATCATTTGATTTGGCCCAACATGACTGTAAAAAAACTCCTGTTGTGGGGAAAAAAAAAACCCTAAAAACCACACAGGGAGGAGGGGGTTATTAATCAGGATTCATTCCCACGGTTTGCTTTTAAAATCAGATTTCTGGTGGAGAATGAATAGTGCGTATACCGAGAGGAGATGATCACAAAGACACTTCTGTTTAAAAACCGTTTCTGTAGACTCTCAGTTCTTTTTTTTTTTTTAAGATTTTATTTATTTATTTTAGAGAGAGGGGAAGGGAGGGAGACAGAGAGGGAGAGAAACAGCAATGTGTGGTTGCCTCTCACATGGCCCTCACTGGGGACCCGGCTGCAACCCAGGCATGTGCCTTGACGGGGAATCGAACCGGGACCCTTTGGTTCCTAGCCCGCGCTCAATCCACTGAGCTACACCAGCCAGGGCATAGACTCTCAGTTCTTAACTCACACCCTCAGTTCCCACTACTTCGAGGGAAAGTTGTCACAGACTTTGAAGTGGAAAAAAAAATAAAATGAAAACATTACTGAGTTTTGTCTCACACCTCTTTCTGGGGTCCCTGACCACTGTCTCTGAGCCGTTTTACAATTCTGTGAGTTGTACAAAATTGATACTACTGCAGATTACTCTTGTGCATAAAAATGCGGGATGAGCAATAGGACTTTGGTCACTTAAAAGGTGCACACGAGAAAGAGGGGTGTGGCTGATGGACCCAGTTTCAATGGTCAGCAGTGACAATGTCCAGAAGAGAGGTTTTGATATAGTTGTCCGAGAGCAGAAGGAGCAACCATCCTGACCCACAAATTATTATCAATCAATAATTAAAATGAGCCACAGCTCTGCCAGCCCTTGCAAATTTCCATTTGCAATAAAGGAGAAGGTGTAACCGAATTGACAAACCAAAGTCTATTCATTTTGATTATATACATAGGTATATATGCATATATATTCAGAATGTATTTGCTATATCTATATATATAAGTAGTCAGAACCGCTAACAGTGAAATGTCCCAAATACCTAGGAAACTTTTCAAAGGGAGTCATGTGTCAGTCTTGTTGAGCATTTTGCAGGCCCAGGTTCAACTCAGCAGGGAAGGAGGGGCAAGGGTAAAGGGCGTGCTATCAGCCGGCCACCGTTTGGGGACAAGCTGACTCTTGTCCTACAGGACAGCTTCAGAGAGACCCTCAGAAGTGACTGCAGATCCCAACTATCTGCCCAGAGGGGCGAGCGGAGAAGAATGGACGCTCCAGCTCCCAGTCCTGCTGGTCGAAGGTGGGCAGGGCAGCCGGGTCCTGAGCCTTTGGGTAGGGTGTGCGCGGACCTGGCAGGTCCAACCTGGTCCGCGCTTGGTGACAACAGGGGTGTCCTGACCCAAGAGACTGGAGACGTGTGGTGTGAGCGTGAGGAAGGGCTCCGTGCAGGCTGGCCCTCGAGCCACACAGAGAACGACCGCAGCCACCTCGGCGTGTCCGCAGGGTGACCGTGGCCTGGATCCCCATCACCAGCAGGGCCACTCTGGCCAGAAACCGAGGCGAGCACACAGCTGTGGGGAGGAGCACAAACAGGTCCCCGAACCACACGAACGTCCCCATGGTCTTCACCCACAGTTCTGTCTTGGCTTCTTCTGTTTTCCATGAGAAACAACGTCCAATGGCGCCTGCGCGCGTGGCGCCGGCGAGAAGGCTGCGTGTTCCTTCCTCTCCCTCGGTTTCAGGAATCAACATGACGGACATTGTAAACGGCTCTTTGAGGGGGGGTCACATTCTCAGCACACTCACTAACCTCAGGAAAATCGCCTCTTGTACGGGAACGGTCACTGTCATGCGTTTAAACAGTCCCCAGAGCCAAAACAAATCCTGGTCCCAGGACCTGTGAATGCGTTCCAGCCCACTTCCTGTTAACAGACCCTAAATCTTCTGTGAGGAAGGAGCCATTACTTAGAGGGATGAGCAGATGCGTCTCATTTCTCTAGCGTCTGTGGCGTGCATATTTCTGCTTGAATTAACGGCGGTCCCTCTAACTCGGAAGCTCTCTTCCAAGTCCCATTTGAAACAAATTGACAGCCACATCCGGGGGAAGCCTGGCCTTGACTTCCAAGTGTTCCCCTTCAGCAACACGTTTGAACTTCTTCTGAAGTTGCTTTTGGTCTCTGACTGATGGATCACACTCACAGCGCTCTTCGTTGATGCCAAAATGTCTTGAGGAGCCAACGTCAGCTTTCTGCCAGACATACACTATGACGTGGCCGATGACACGGCGTGACAAATGGGAGGTGCCTTGTCAATGGAAAGAGCAGCAAACACAAGGGAAGTGGTCCGCCCAGGCGGCACCACCCCGCAGATACGTTCACAGCCACACTAACAATCACTCGCAGAATTTTTTAGTTTTGCTTCGGCCACCCTCTGCGACATCAGCTGCCAACCCTTCCTCCCACCCACGTCAGCCCTAGTCAGGCCTAGGAATCCCCCGGGAAATCTTAGGGAGACCCCAAGCAGACGCTGGTTTCTCTGGCGGTCTGTAGTAGAGTGGCCAGGTGTGGGCCAGCAAAGCCCAGATTCAAACTGAGGATCAACATGTTTCCTGCTCCCAAGCCAACCTTTGTCGTCTTCGCGAATGTCTATTGCCTTGCCCTGGACCCTCTGCTGCCCAGAGAGGGGGAGCTTCTCAGGAACCACCCCCTCTCCCAGGCCTTGGCTCCCAGGTGGCTAACTCTTGAACAAGGTTTGGCTGGGAGATCTCGCCGGAACCAGAAGTCCTCTTGAATAAGCCACGGCATGTATACAGACAGTTGGTTCCTTATCACAGAGCTCAACTCCGTCCAGCGGTAAAGAACCTCAACGGCGGGGTGCCTGGGGTCACACCTAGGTGGTCCGCAGGCGAGGACGGCTGGGAGGGACCGAGCCTCCAGCCAGGGCTCCTGTCCTTGGAAGTCCCTCACCTGTTTCTGCACCTCGGAGTCCAGCCGATCGCTCTGCAGCCTCCGCCTCCTCTTCTCTCTCGCACAGATTTTCCCGTATCGGTTCTCTAAAATGGAGCGAATTAGCTCTCTTTTCGTTTCTTTACACCCTCAGGGTTTAGATTTTTATTGAGTAGCTTATCACAGTATTTTCTTAAATAGCTCCCATTCTAAGAATAATTCTAGTTCTAGCAGTTCAGTGAATAAAATTGTGACAGATAGATACTCCTTAAGAGCACAGCACTGTCAGGCTTGCAGGCCAACACGGTTCTGATCACTTTACTCTGCTGGCTGGAAGCTTCCAGTTCTATGGGAATGTCGTGCCTCCAGCCGTACCTGCCTTTTCCGAGCTCCCTTGTACTTGGACTATGACATCTGACATCCAATCCTGAGTAACAGCTGAGCAAACGGCACATCACTTGGACAATGCATTTTAGTGAAGTGCAAATGGCCACGCTCTCAGATTGTACATCCAATGCCTTTGTAGGATGTTAAATATTCAGAAACAGGAATGCAGTGTTAACCGCTCCTCTGAGCGCCCTCAGAGCCCCCGCGGGGGAGCAGGGTGGGATCACGCAGCCCTCCCTGTCCACATCCCTTTCAGAGGCAGATTCCTGGGAGCATATTTAAAACCTGCTTCCCCACAATATTTCAAACTTGCTTCTGAACATAATCCCGGTTACAGAGTCTGTTGCTACTACAGCACAGTGCCGGCGTGTATAGCTTTGCGCTGGCCTATTTGAGGACACGGAGGATAAGGAATCGCGGGCCCTTGGTAATTTGTGCCTGCTTTGCATTTCCTCCGGGAAATGCGCTCCTCTGTATGACCTTCGTCACTGGGGAATTGAAAAGAAGATGAGACGAAGCGCGCCGCGCAGATCTCAGGCGTCTGCTGGTGGCCTCCCGAGTTCTCCCGCCCCAGGACTAAGCTGGGCACTGAGGAATGGGTTTGAGAGTCTCATGCCAGATTTGCGAGACCATTCTGGGGGAAAAAAAATGCTCAACATTATTTGCCCTTCTCTGCAGAAACCACTATATAGCCCAGGAAAGCATGAGGCCACGGAAGGACCTGCTCTGGAAAAAACCAGCTGCCTCATCAGCAGATTCGGCCAAAAGCTGCCCCATCTTGCTGGGCCAGCTCATAGCCAACCTAAACCCACAGCCGAGCGAAGAGATCCACACGGCAACCGTGTGTTTTACAGTGATCCTGCGTGGCTTATCCTCGTTCAGAAACAAACCAGCGCCAAAGGAGAGCTGAGCCAAGGCAGGGGGCAGCAGGGTGGTCTTCAGCCTCCCGCTGGCCCACTAGGCCCTGGACGCACCCAGGTTCCTCCACAGCATCGTCCAAGCGGCTGGAGCCGAAAACAACGGCAGCAGCCATACATCTCCGTCCACCCAGCACCGCCCGGGCCCGGCCGACCGGTCCTGAGGAGACGTCTGCAGAAGCCCAGGCCCAGGGGGAGCCCTGGCCTGCCGGCAGCGATGGCATTCACGTCGACTGAGCGCTCGGTGTGCCGGTGGCATTCCAGACTGTTCCGGGTCGAATTGTGTCCGCTTGAAATGCCTGTGCTGAGGTCCCAATCCCCGACCTCAGGATGGAAGGACGACCCCCACGAGGTCTTTGAACGCATGGTCTTAAAATTTCCTCCTGCATTCTGACAGGAGAGAAGCAAATCACATCACCATTTCCTGAGACTCTGCACAGACATGGTTGCCAGCACGTTGGAGCGTCCTAGCTAGGAAAGGACAGAGTCCCTGCCATTAAAAAGATGAAAAATAAGCCGGCAAACACGTGGATGATTAAAACTCCAAAAAACAGCTGAAGATAACAGTGGGAGGATACCATATGGTAGTTCAAGAATAGTTGCTAGGTGAATTTTAAAGATGAAATCGCTGTTTGTAGAATATTGTGTTGTAGGCAAACTCCCACGGACATCTTGAAAACATTCTTTTCAGCAGGGTGGGTAGCAAGAGGGCCAGTTTGTGAAGTGGTCCGTCTCACTAAATCTTGGTGATCTCACTCTCTGTTATTGATCAATGATCACATTTCTGTTTACCTGTGCACCCCGCTGATTTCTGCTTGGTTTTAATCAACACCCAGCTACGGGAATACAGATTATCCAATTTGTGCCATTTCCAGCATAAATCGTAAATTGCAGCTTTTCTTCTACTGTTGTCTTGGAAGCATTTCCTGTGAGGAGCTGGGCTTGCTCGCTGTAAAGAGCAACGTGCACTCGGGGGAGGCGGGAGGGTGCCGGCCTGAGAAAACAATCCCCAGGACGTTTGATGGCAGGCGCAGAGACTCACTCTTAAGCTAGGAATAAAGACCATTAGCTTTTATATCCATTTTGCATTATCTTCTCATTACGGCCTCCATTAGCACAAATAATTTAGTTTCTTAAAGTACACCGAAGCTGTGTACAAGCATGGGTCGTAATAAACTCTTTCCTTAACTCTGCTTCCAGGTTCTCATTTCCAATCAGACATCAAGTGCCTTTCCCAGAACTGCCTCCTTCACCTTTGAGAGAAAGAAAAGAGCCGGCAGCATTTCTGGAAAACAAGTGACATAATGTGGACGTTCTCCGGTTTGACTCCCCTGAGCTCCTCTGGACCCAATGGTGCCGACAGGTGTGGCAGCGTCCTGGGTCTCGGGGGCTGGTGCCTGTTTACCGGCGTCACCCCACCCTTCTCCAGTAAAGCAAGACAGACGCCCGTGAGTGGGGAGGCCCTCCCGATTCACTTTAAAATAAACCCGTTGCCGACATCGGTCTTTACCTGCGGCCAGTCCCAAGTTCCTCCAAGTGCACCAAGTGTGCAGGAGACCCCACGTGTCCCAGCACCCGAAAAAGAGCTGAAGTAGAGAAGAGAATGAAACCGGCCCTATCGTTTTAAAGGACACACCCCAGGGGGGAGAAAGTGGCATTTGTTTTGCCAGCAACTCCAGACCACAAACGCAAGCCCGAAGTCTCCTTGGAGAGTTGGGTGTGGACAGGCGTGAGAAAACCCATCCTCTCTCACCAGGTCAAGTGCAGAAAGGGCCCTCATTGTGGAGGACCGCACTTCCCTAGCCCCAAATTGGGACACATCTGCCTACGAAATGGACTGAACCCGAAATTCAAGATGGCCCTGTATGATCTAAGAGATGACAGGGAGTCCGACAAGGGAAGAAGGAACGGGAGACGTTCTGGAAAGGAAGAGGGGGCACGGGCAGCCGCCCTACCCTGGCGAGCGTGAGCTGTGCACGTGGTGTGTGTCCTGGTGCCGAGCCAGGCGGCTTTGGGCTGAGTAGGGTCGCGGTGCCGGGGACCAAAACTGGGATCGCCACCCCTGACCCTCCACTTTCTTTCTTCTCCGGGAACTCAGGGAGGAGCTCCTCCTGCAGAGAGTTTGCACGCGTCTATTTTGGGGTAAGCATTTCTAAACATAACAGAACCAAATCTATTCATAAAATAGCGGCAAAGCCGATAGCCAAGCGCTCTTCACGGTTGTTGCCAAAATCACTCTCGTCCTGTGAAGTAGTAGCTGCTCTCACTTTCTCCGGGCAGTTTCGTAAACAGCACTTTGCCAGAGGATTCCTTAGAAATAAATATTTAGGAGGCCTGCTTTCCGATAAAAATATTGCATTAATAAATATTTAGGGAAGCCAAAGTGCTTCTGTAAATGCTACCAAGATGAGCCATTCTTATACCACGAGGAGAAACACCTTCAGTGGGTAATAAATGGTGAGTCTATTTTAATTCTTTATTTGCAGAATCCAAAGTTGAAAAAAATTCAGAATCTTTGGAAACAGAAACGCATGCAAAAGTCCAGTCTTCAGGAAGCAAATACAGGGATACAGACAACGGGAAGGGGGTCGAAGGGTGTGAGGCTTTGAAGGCATTCTTGGAAGATTTCTCTAAGAGAGGATGGCTGAACAGAATACACACATACAGAGACATGTTTCATTTAGCACTTTTTTAAAAATGTATTTATTTTTTTAAAATTTTAAATGATTTTATGTATTAATTTTTAGAGAGAGAGGGGAAAGGAAGGAGCAAGAGAGGGAGAGAAACATCAATGTGTGGTTGCCTATCACGTGCCCCCTACTGGGGACCTAGCCCACAATCTGAGCATGTGCCCAGATGGGGAATTGAACCAGTGACCCTTTGGTTCGCAGTCTGGTGCTCAGTCTACTGAGCCACACCAGCCTGGGCTAAAAAGTATTGTATTTGAATGAGCCAATTATTCATCAGCTGCCGTGCGCATCCCGATGCTGCCCAGTAGCACGCAAAGGTGCCAACTCCCATGCCATGCTCATTCATGCGCTCATTCAACCGACACTGACTGAGGGTCCGACACGGGGGACAGACAGGACGCCGCACTGCGCCTGTGTTCTCCCCTCCGCTCCCAGGGCCATGGCCCTCGTCCCAGCCCTCTGCACTTCTTGTCCCAAGCACAGGCTTTGCCCTCCTGTCCTCAGTGACAAAGAAAGCAGAAATAAACCTGGAATTACAGCTGGGATGAGCATCCGGGGGAAAGCAACTGGGCCTCTGTGTGACAGAGGGACTCAAGCTGGCCAACCATCCTGTGTGACTGGGACTGTCCCACCTTAGTCCCCAAAGTCCCTGGATGCCGACCATCATAGGCACATGGAGTGGCTGATACTAGGCAGGGAGGTCGCAGACACCTGCAGTGAGGCATGGAGGGATTACAAGAGAAGGACTGAGGGACAGACGGATGAGGCAGCACGGAGAGACTGATATCGTTAGGGGGTCTGTGATAACGAGTGCTAACGAACGGGGGAGCAGGAGGCGAGCCGATGCCTCTGTTTTTACAGGGAGCTGAGCCGCTGGGGCTGCTTTGGCTTGGACTGGCCACTCCAGCACAGCACGGCCCTCCCCCCGCTGCCCTTCAGGTCTCCTTCCTTCGCTGATCTGTGTCTGGCCCTCCCGATCCCATCTCTGTCCTCAGGTCTCAGGCCTGACTTCTACAAGCAGCTATCGTCAGCTTTTGTTTCTGTAATTCAATTCTTGTTCCATTTACTTAGAGAATGGAGCTGCTCATACTCATCATCATCATTTATATTCAGTCTTGCTTGCAGCGTCTTCTTTATTGTTCTGTTGTTTGCTTTCTGTTCTAATTTGTTTAGATGACCCCACTCACCTTTTGCTTTTGCTCTATAGGGTTCTGTAGTGATTTGCAGAACAAAACAACTTGTATTAGTTTTTTCCTTTTTTAAATTCTCTTTTCTTTTTTTATTGTACTTTTTTCCATTAACGCTCAGCCCCTTACACCCCGCTCCCCGCTGCAATCACCACACTGCTGTCCGTGCAAAACGCCTTTGAATTCTGTTATTACATCAAAGGTATTTTAAATGCACTTTAAAGAGCACTTTTGAACTTGTGGCAAAGCAGCCACCCAAGCCAGAGGGAAAGTGGGCCGGGAATCTGCTCTGAGGAAGACCGCGGGTTTGCCCAGGGACACCATTCGGCTTTTTCCTCCTGCCTCCTCTCCCTACCCCCACGGCCCAGGTCAAGTCAACCTGGAACTTTAAACTCCATCATTTCTACTTTTTCCTGTAAACCGTTTATTTCAATACCAAAAAAACAAAAGTTCTTTTTAAAATAGTGCCTTAAAAAGTGTACGGCATTACCTCGATACATTTTATCTGCTCTTTCCAGCAGATAAATTTTCCTCGATTTTGAGTTCCAGTTTGGGGGCGATTTGCATTCTATCACACTGTTTCTGCAGCCCCCAGTTTTGCGCTTCTCCATTCCAGGCGCTCGTTCTGGGGAGCTGCTGTGCACCATCCTGAGAGCGGGGCTCCGCATGTGTCGTCCTTCCCCGGCTGGTCTCCGTGGGTGCAGGCTGCGTGACAAACTCCACAGACGGGTCCACCGCATCCGCGGCTGGAGTGGAGGTACTGTGCTAGGCCACTGCCCACCCGTTCCTTCCTCGCAGCCCTCGAATTCCGCCGCTGCCTCCCGAACATCTGCTCTCTCTGCCTGTGGCCCCCTTCCTTCCCTCCGTCGCAGCCCTGGTCCCGGCCACTTGTGCTCCTTGTCCAACATCTGCAACAGCCAGTTAACTGTCCTCCCTGGCCTGAGTCCTGTCCCTTCTGGGCCCACCTTCCATACGCCTGCTAGGGGACTTTCGAAGAACAGACTTCATTGCGTTCCCACTCTGCTTGAAATCCAGTCTCCAGTCCAGACCATGTGGCAAAGGGATCTGTTCATCATTTGACTGTAAAATGCTTTCCTCCCCATCGCGCGTGCGCACACACACACACACACACACATTCACGCATGTGCACACATGCCCTTCCCTCCACCCTGAGTCACCTCAGGTAGCCTTCGATGCCTCTTGCTATTCCAGGTCCCCATACCTTTCCCCCTGCCTGTCCCTCTGTTTGTAATGCCCAGAACCTCAATCAATGCCTGCCTGTTGTCCCTCCACTGGTTAAGTCAGTTCTGGCACACCCCCACCCCCACTGGTTAGGTCAGTTCTGGCACACCCACATGGCGAGCGAGACACTCTGTCCACTAAGAAGGGGGCAGGGCTCTCCAAAGTGCTGGGGAGTTGTTGCCAGGGCGGCCTGGTGATGCACAAACCGAGCCTGCCCTGCAGAGTTGTGCGTGGGGTGGGGTGGGGGGGGGATGCTTGCTACAATTTGTGTAAATATACATGGAATACAATGGCAGAAATCAAAAACTCAGTAGAAAATTCTGATACTTCATAAGACAGAGCAAAAGGACAAAGAGCAAATGGGTAAGTGAAAAAAGGCATCTATCCAAGAGTTCAACTATGCAAATGACAGAAGTTTCAGAAAGAGAAAAGGGAAGGACAATGTATTTCTCAATTTATTTTTTAAAATGCTGGGAAAATTTCCCACAATTTCAAGATAGGTGCTTCCAGATTGCAAGGGTGGTTAAATTGTCCATCACGAATTATAATAAGTGAAAATAGAACCATATCAAGAGGTATCTCCAGAAACTTCAGGACCCTGGGAACCAAGAGAAGTTTTCTGCCCACAGAGAGGGACAAGCTGTGCCCAACACATGGGACAGGCTGGTCCTCTGGAGGAAGTGGTAAAGTCCCTGCTAGTAGATGATGCACTTACTCATAACTTATTTTGTTTTCCCTTCCCTCTGCCAGGGAGCTCGGAGTTCAAGTCCGTGGCACTCTGATTGGTCCAGTTTGGCCAGGATATAAAAACAAAATAAAACTCCTTCCGTCCTTAATTCATATTATAAGACCCTTAAACATTTGTTTTCCCTATAATGGCTTCATGGCTGGTAACTGTCTAAACCCTTTTAGAACCGCATGGGCATGAAAAATAAGCCTGGACGGAAGTCTCCCTTCTTTCGCACACACCTTTCCAGGCGTGTCCCGCCTCTGGTCAGAGAGAACCTGCAGGCCAGGGCATCTCTGTTTACGGCCAAGATCCCTCTCCTGCACGGTTCTGCCTCCCTCGGAGCCGGGACGGTCTTCTTTCCGTCAAGTCCGTGGGAAGTCTAAAGGAAAATGACCGATCTGGACTTTTTCACAGGCTCAGTTAAAGTCTGTGTCTCCTGCCCGGTTTTAGATTCTGCGGAGCAGGCCCACAGCTCTGTTTCTTGGGGCTGCGGCACTGCCAGACACATAGACATGTTCTAGGGCTGCCATAGACCGGGGGGCTTAACCAACACACGTGGGTTTTCTCACAGTTCCAGAGGCTGCAAGTCCAAGACCGAGGGAACAGAAAGCTTGGTTTCTGGAAAGAGCTCTCTTCCTGGCTTGCAGACAGCATCCTCCCACCGTGTCCCCACATGGCCCACCCTCTGTTGGTGCAGAGAGAGGTCCCTGCGTTATAACGGTGCCAGTTCCCCTGGCTGAGGGCCCCCTCCTTATGACCTCATTTAACCTTAAGCACCTCTAAAGGCCGTTCTCCAAATGCTGTCCCACTGGGGGTTAGGGCTTCAACACAGGAAATGCGGGGACATCGCGCAGTCCCTACACCTCTTACGTAGGATGTGCCACATGAATCAGTGGATCTGGATTCCTGGGGCTGGGGGGCTTCACAGACGATCCAGCCCATCTGCTCGTTTGGCCCACACTCAGCTCTCCCTCCTTTCTTAGCTGTGCTTTGTGTCTTCTATTCTCCCCCTAACGTGGGCATTTTGGCTGTGTGATTTCACTTGACCAAAGGAACATTTTTCTTTTTATTTTCCTGTTGAGAATGCCCTGTACGCCGAGAGATCCCTGTATGAGAAGTCCACATGAGGTTTCTGAGTAGTCACTTCCTGGTGTAAAATGTGTCTTGTAGGTGTCCAAAATGCTATAACACATAGCAGCTTTGGATAGTATATGGTCCGTGGAGAGTTATTCCTGTTTGAGCTACTATTCCTGGGAGGGTTGTGTCTATTTTGAGAAGCCTCTAGAATGAATCACGAGTGGTGTGGATTAAACTTCAACGACTGCTGATTTTTATAACAGAAGTAACAAGTTGACAGTCCAAACCCGCCCCCCTTCCTCTGACTTCCCCATCATTTTACGTCCTGAGCACAGGGGACTTCCGAAAATGTCACTTTTTTCTATGCATGGAGTAGAGCCACTGGAGAGGAGCCCACGCTGATGGCGAGATGGGGTCAGTGAAGTGCGTGACGTCTGCCGTCCACGCTCTTCAGGGGCCTCGCCAACCCTTTTCCACCAGGGCGCGTGCTCAGCCGCTTGCCAGCAACAGTGGCTTGCGAAAGGCATGCTTGCTTGTAGCTCGGATAAAACGAGGACCGTTCTCATGGGTTTTATGTGAACCGGAGAGTAACTTATCGGTGCGTGTGTGCACATAGTAACGACAACAGTTCGTATTTATAAACGCGGTGTGCACTGTGCGCTCAGCACTGCACCGAGCAATCTGCGTGCGTTCTCTCTGTCCATCCTTGCAAATTCTGCACCCACCTCCAGGTGAGAAAACACCCAGCCTTTAGTGGTGGAGCTGGGCTCGATCCCAGGCAGCCTGGTTTCGGACCCACCACGCTCTGTCTTTCTCTATTTATCCATGCATGTGCATGTACGTATGTGCACAGATACACCCATGTCACACACATGTATCCTACATGCATGCCCACATGCACTAAACATAAGTGCTAAGAAAAGGTTTCAGAGAGACATATAACGCACCGTTAAGCACAGAATCTTGTAAGAGATTCTGGACAAAGGGTGTGAAATGGGGGGTCGATGCTTACTTATTCCTCTCCACATTTCTCCACTTGAATCATTTGAAACGAACTTGCATTACTTTTGTACCTAAAAAACCAAGCTACTGGTTTTGCTGTACTTGTTGCCAGCAGACCTGCTTCCTGAGTAACTGAATGTTCGGAGTGGCACATGTTTTTTCCTTCTCTTCCGTCTTTGGAAGGGGAAGCGATAAAAACCGGTGGGGCGACGAGAAAGGTACACTCAGCAGGGGCAACGTCTGGAGGCCTCCCCGCCTTCCAGGGCACGGCAGGCAGAACAGTCCATGTACGAACGTGAGCGACTTACACCTCAATAGGCCAGGTGTCTCCCGGTCTCACCAGCCCCCGGTGTCACCAGGCTGTCCTAGCAAGAGAATAAGGTAGAGGTTTTTGCCCTTTTTGCTGCTCTCTTTAAACTTCTGACCCCCATGGCTCCCTGTCCTGGGAGGAGGGCTCAGGGCACCTCGATACCTGGTATTGTTTGCATGACTGTGGACATCACAAGGCACGCTGTCTGCCCCCCACCCCCATCCCCACCCCTGCAAACCCGGCAGCTGCTCCGTTTACTCACTGGGTCCTGCATTTCCACAGCACTTGGCTCTTTGTGGTTTTTGTGTGTCTTCCCACCTCTCTCTGTGGACGCAGCTTTCCCCGCACGGGGCCTTGTCTTTATTGGACTGCTTTTGTGCTTTGCCCTTGCTCTCTGCAGCAGGTGCTGCGGCGCTGCTTGTGCGTTGGGCCATGCGCGGTGGCCCTGGGGTTTCATCCCTTTGTCTGTTTTCTACCAGCTTATCTTCTGCAATGCTTTATTGGCATTTTTTAAAAAAATCACCCAGTGAGAATGTGAGTCGTTTGAAACAGCAGCGATGTGAGCAGCTCAAACTTATTGAACGCCAGCCTGTGCCCGGCCCTCTGCTAAGTGCCTCCCATGCTGCATTCATTTTTCATCCTCACGTAGGAAACTGAGTCACAGAGAGGCAAGAGGGTGTGCCAGAGAGGCCAGCCCAGCAAGCTGACTCCCCTCTCAGTGTTCCTCACGTGTCCCTGTGCCACCGAGGACCCCCAGGCCTCCCCGTGTCCCTAGACATCCTCCTCCTCGCTGATGCTTCTCTACCTGGCCCTCCTTTAGAAATCTGCAGCGTACAATTTAGGGCCGTCCAAGCAATGGCACCAGAGCCACAGTAAAATGGAGCAGAGCTGCCAGGACAGGGGAACTGCCTTGCCTGTCTCGCGTCTCAAATCTCTGGATGTTAAAACAAGGCAAAATAACCTTCGCATGGGGCCTGAAGCAGCACCATGTCCCAATGAATTGTTGGCAAAGATACGAAGGACGCCACTGTTATGACTCCTGGGCTGATGATGGCTGCTGGACTGACAACTTTCTAAAAAATTGCTGAGAATTAACATGGCCACATTATGTTCCGTGCACCTCTGGACGTGCCTTCCCTCTATGACGGAACTGTTCCCCTCCTTTTTTCACGAGCAGAGCGCTATCTGGGCTTCCGTCTGGGGCAGCTTGGTTCCAGATAGCTATTCTTACTGACCTCGCAGACATGCTTGTTGCCTCTCACTTTGAAAGGCCCTTTTATTTTTAGGGTCGCAGGGCTAATTTTATCCATTTTCAGGAATTCAAAGGTCCACATGTCGATAACACCAAAATCAGAACACCAATCTCCACCCTTCTAGTCCCTGTGTCTCCTGAAAATCACACGGACTTCAGTTCCAGAGGCAGGAGCCAGATTCCCTAGGCAAAGGGAGGTCCGTCTCCCAGGCAGAGGGAGCCCAAACTATGGGTTTAAATTTAGATTCACGGGTCCCCTGCGATGTTGATACAGTACCTAAGGTCTAAAATCACGTGTCAAATGTGGATAATAATATCTGCCTCGCAAGGTAAGGTGTGGAATGGTTCAAAGGGCGTCTAGGTCTGGACTTGAAATAACAACTGTTAGCTTTTCTTGACCCTGAAGACCTGGGCTTCCTCCTGGTTTCTGCCTCGCAGGGGGGCTGCAGTCCTGCGGGGTGGGGGACACTCGGTGTGCAGTGGTTAGAGCACAGCCTCTAGGGTGGCCTGCGGTCTAATCCGCCCACCACTTTACTGGGTCGAAGCCAACCCCCGAGCTTCAGTCTGCTCATGTGTGAAATGGACTAATGGGACTAGCCAAGTGTGGGGTTTGCTGAGGATAAAGTGGGCCAGTCCGTGGAAAGTGCTTCTTACCACACAGTAAGTGAATTCATTTACTGAGCACTTATTGAGCGCCTACTACGTGCTAGGCAAGTTCTTGGTGCAGACCCAGAGGGGCACCGGCCAGACCAAGTGTAAAAGGTCGTGAGGCTAGGTATGTCATTTGCATCCTGCTCAGCAGGAAGTTCTCCTTTGTAATTTTCAGCGTGACTGCCTTTTTTCTTGTTCTGAGTTTTTAACTTTACGTTTGCCTTCCAGGGTTCGACAGGAGTATTGTACGTGCTCTTTTAATTAGATTCTACCCTCCGGGGCCTGGCTGACGCCCGCTCGGGGATCTGAACTCCACCAAGGGGACCCCGGGGAAGAGGTGAGGGGATGGGGATGCCATAGGCACTGGAGCTCGGCCGAAAGGTCTCCATAAAACAGCCGCATCTAGACGCGCCCGGTACCAGGGACCACGATCCCGGGGACGCCCTGCGTCCGAGAGCCCGCTCCCTGGCCGGCGCCGGGAAAGGAAAAGAATGAGGCGCCGAGGAGGGATCCCGCGGGACTCTGGAGACCCGGCGCCAACCGCACCCCCCAACCCCCCACGCGGCAAAGTGCCACAGCCTCGCTCCTGGTAACACGCCCCGCCTCCGGCCTCCCGGCGACAGCAGCTCAACCCCGCCCCCGGCCTCGGGCCGCCTCGCTGGGCCCGCCCCTCTGCGATCGCCCCGCCCCCCCAGCTCCGTCCACACCCTGCTCCAGCGAGGCCACCGCTCGGTCCCGCCCCTTAGACCCCGCCCAGGCGCGGAGACCACCCCTGCCGCTGGCTCCCGCGATTCCCGCTCGGGTCGCCGCCTAGCAAGCTCTGCCCCCGCCCCCGAACCCCGCCCCGACGAGGGACCTCCTTCCACCCGCCGAGGTGGGGGCTGAGCGCTCCGGGCTCCGGGCACTCTCGGCGTCCCGGCTCCTCGCCGCCGCCACACGGTGATTCCTGCGGAGCCGCGCGCGCCCCCGTTCGGGAGAGTTCCCAGACCGAGAGGAGAGTCACAGGAGCCGGTGGGACGCTATGCGAGCCAGGTAGGTAGTCGGCGCGCCGGCTGGTCCCCTGCAGGAGCTCCAGCCCCGTGCCCGGCCTCGCTCCTGCGGCGCCTGCTCGGGCTCGGCGGGTTTGGCAGCTCTCGAGCGCCGATCGTTCCCCCGCCGCCTGAGTTCGGGGTCCGGGGTGCTTCGGCGCGGCTAGCGTCTGGCGGCTTCTGGAAGCCAGCCTCGCGCGCCCCTTGCGACTTCCCCGGGCTCCCCAGTCACCCGCGCAGGCGGGCGAGTAGGGGTTCCGGTGCCGAGCCGCACTCAGAGCCCTTGCCTGAGCCTGGCAGATCCCCGCTCTCCTGGCCCTGGCGCTTCCCGGGGCGGCCGTGTGGGGTGGCCCACATCGACAACAGGGCACGGATATGGGGAGAGCTCACTAGCCTAGCACGGCCGTGGGGCGCCCAGAGGGCTGGAGGGTCCGGGGAGCCCCCTCGTGTGGCCCCCGGGTGGAGGGAAGGGCGTGCGGTCCCGGGTTAAACTTGTTGGTGACAATGCATATTTCAGTTTAGGAGATTCCCCGTTTTCGGATGGAAATGAAAGCCCGGGTTTCTGGCTTAGTCGTGTGGTGACCGAGCAGCCGCGAGGTGACAGCGCCGGCGGCCGGCGGGTGGGGACAGTGGTGAGAGGCACGTTGTTCTCTAAGGGATGTTTCCGGGGAATCCCGCTCCGCAGCGGGATCAGTGGTCAGTAGGGTCCCAGCCTTGGGGTCCTGTGGCTCCGAGCCGGGGGCTGGCCCTGCAGCCTGGGGTCCCGGCCGCCCTGGTCCTTCCCCCGGGGTGCCGGTTGGGCGAGGAGCAGCCGGCTCTCTAGGTACACGCTGGGCAGGCTTTTTTTCGGGCCAGTCTTTCCAAGTTAGTGCAGCAGCCTGGTGCTGCGTGCTTATCAGCGGTAATAAGTTAGCGTAACTTTTGTTCTGATCACTGAAACAATAATCTACGCTTTGGGTGAAAGCGTGGAAGTACAGACATATAAAACAGAAACCAACCATCACTGATCCTGCAATTCCTACGGCCTTTAATATTTATTTATCTTTATTGTGGTCCCGCGCTTGCAGAGCTCATTAAGTGGTGACTGGAGCCTCTGGCCTAAATCAAAATAATCTCTTTATGCCACTCTCCCCTCCCCACCCATCAAAATGGGATCGTCTCCGAGCATCAAAGTTTTGGTTTATGGGCCTGGTTTCCCTCTCCGCGGGTGCCAGCCCCCTTTCCAGGGGGTGGTGTTTTCCGTGCCTCCTGTAGGCCAGAGGGGGAGAGAGAGGAGTGGTCAGCGCGGCGGACGCTGGCTCAGGCGGGACTGGCCCCGGGCCTCTCCACCCTCCCCTGTGGCTTTGGCTCCTTGCCTTGTAAAAATGAAGGTAATGATTCTCAATCTGCTTCTCAGGCCGCCATAAAAATTAATGGGTGGTTTGCAAGGCGTATCGCCATCCTTGCGTGGACAGAGGCTGTACTTTAAGGGACCAGGGAGCACGGTGCTTGCTGTTCTGTGTTTCTGTTGTCACCAAACAAAACAGGCTGCCTCCCCCCGGCCACCCTGACCGGGAGACAGACTCCCGGAATGTCTGGTGGAGCCTGGAGGACCGTCCTGGTCCCCTGCTCAGGACAGCCTGTCCAGGCCAAGTCCCCCAGAAACTGGGGGCTGTGGACAGGCACGCCCAAACCCTCCTCCAGGCAGCCTTCCGCATCTGGGCAAGAGGGGAGGGGGTCGGGGAGCATGGAGATTAACTCAGGCCCCAAGTTGCACAGGCCCGATGCATGTCCAGCTGTGGGCCGCCAAGGCCACACTGACCCGAGAGGGTACAGTGCGTTCTGGGAGAGGGACGCACTGCACAAACCTGGCTTCCCAGGGTCTGCTTTCTGGCTCACTTGTTTACTAAGTGAACAATGACCAGCTCAGATGGGCTTCATAGGAGAAGCTTCTGTGAGCACTAGTGTTTTTCCTGTTGTCCCGAGTCTGAGGCACCACACCTCCGGGACCTTCAAAAACAATTGGAAGACACTCAGCCCATTAGTTAATTTCAGCTCTGAAAGGCGGGAGTCGGGGGCCAGGCCGCACAGGTTGCCTTTTGTTCCCCCAGAACCGAAACTGCGGCGGAAGATCCTCTTTCTGTGAACCTCTCACCGATCCCTCTCATTGCTCCGGTTTGTCATCTGATAGTTTCATTTTTTGTTATTGCCGCTCCCACTGACACCTTGATCTGCCCATGGTCCAGTAGCTGATCCCAGCCCAGACTCGGGGTTTCCGGAAGGACCCAGAAAGGGCCGGACGAGTTGCTGATAAGGGTCCTTGGCGGGCTCATTGTCTGGTAACGTGCTCTTCCTGAGCTGGGGGTGGGGAGGAGGGGGCCGCTGCCTGGATTTTCTCCTTTGCTGTTGTTTGTGAACTTGCCTCCTGGTTCCCGCCACCTGGAACTGTTTTCCTGCCGGCTGCTGGAACAGACTTCTTTCTTATTCTAATGTGGGTTTCTAGCCTGATAATAAGATATGCTAATGACGAGTGGGGTTTTAAGCTTTGGATCCTGGCCAGTTAGGTGTGGGAGCCTCCTGGGGAGGAGGCCCCGCCTCCCGCCAGCTTCGTTGGGAGCCCTTGACTCAAACAAGCGGAAGAGCCTCCAGTTCACCCCTGGTGACCTCACCCAGGCTCAGGGCAAGCCTCCCTGTCTCCCTGTGTGAGGTGCTAGCCTTGTTCTGACCGAGTACAAGTGGCTGTTGAGCAGTGGGCCTTGGGCCAGCCATGTGGGTTTCCCTCAGCTTTGTTACTTTCAAATTTGACACCTGAATTGGGCCGTGTTGCCATTTTTCTTCTGAGAACTGGAGTCAGGCCCCTGGGATATTTTATTTCCTAAGCCCCTGGAGATGGGCACTAGGACTTCTTTGTCCGCAGGGCGCTGCCTGACAACCAGGGATTGGGAGACGTGGCCGAGCTGGGATATTGACTTTGCGGACAGGGCGCAGGCCGGCTTGGCTCCGGCCAAGTCCGGGGTTTACACTCGGTGGCCGGAGCCAGGTCTCCTGGCTCCTTGGCCGTCCGCACAATAGAAGCCCCATGTTCTGCCACTACCCTCTGGAGGGTTGACAGAACAGTAACTCAAGCCCCCGCACACCCAGGAAAGAATCCGGCTACTTACTCAGGATCTTCCCTGGGCCCGAAGGCGTCCCTGTTACAGGCACAGCAGCACCCGATGTGGCAGGACCGGTGGCCCACAGGAAAGGATGTTATCTTCAGCCTTTAGAAGAAGACAAGAGGATGCGGGTGCTGTTTGAGACATTGAGGCTGTGTGGGGGTGTTTCAGGGAGGGAAAGGTGGGGTCCCATACAGTGGGCACAGCCTTGGGGCTGTCAGGCGAACAAAGGCCTTCCGGAACCAGCCGTAGGCGCCTGCAGATTCAAGGGAGAGAATGGTGGACCGAGTTAGCCTAATTTAAACGAAGATTTGGTGTGTTTAAGGGGGAAGAAATAGGTAACACTTGCTGAGGGCTTACAATATGCTAGGCCCTGCGTGCACACTTCAAAATCCTCACCAAAACCATGAGAATTTAAGTTGCGTCTCCAACGTGACAGCTCAGGCACTAAGTGCTTGAGCTGGGACTCGAACCTGGACCTGCCTGTGCCCACCTTGATCTCTGCACTGACGTCTCCCAGGGAGCAGAAATTAAACAAAGGCTGGCCGGCTCAAATTTTGGTAGCATCAAGGCAGGAAGCTGGAAGCCTGCCTGCCTCCCTTACACCATGATAAAAAAGCTTCAGAAATCTTTAAAATCCCTGAAATCTTTTCAGCCTGAAGGGAAGATAGCTGGTGTGCACCTCTGTTCCCAAGGGCTGGTACTGTTGTAGTGTCTGCGGGGTGGAAGTGGATTTATTGGGAAGACTGTGCTTTTGAAGTAGAGATAACACAGCACCTGGCACCAGGGAAGGGATTCTGGGCAGATGAGGTCACTGGAATAAGATTACAATTATGGGAAGGCGATTAAGTAAAGGTAAGATAAGGCTTCTACCTTCCCTTCCACAATCTCAGAAATGACGTACTGGGAGATTATTCTTATCTGCTTGATAAAAACTAGTGCCCTGGAACTCTGCTGAAGCCAGGTAGCCCAGCTCTTCTGAACTGATCAAAAAGAATACTTCCTGCAAAACCGATTTTGTGGTTCCAGATTCTTATACATCATTCCTTCCGCTCTCTCCCTCTTCCCCTAGTCTGTGCAGTGTAAGAAAAGCCTGCCCCCTTGCTTGGGAACTTGGAAGCCTCCTCAAGTCTGCAGGCCCAAAAGGAAGACAAAGTTTTCCATTTCTAGCTTCTCTGAGGTAGCAGGTCCCAAGCCTGCAGTGAGCCATGCAGAGAAACCTGCTCTCTGGGGGGAAAAGCCAAGAACCTTGGCTGTAGCGCCTGCCAATTACCCAGTGTAAATACCTCCCCCTGTGGCTGACCGCAAGCTACCAGAGTCAGAGCTGCACATTACTATGTAACAACCTCTGGGAGTCAGTAAGAGCCACTGGGGCTTACCTTTCTTGGACAGAGCCTACCTGCCCAGCCTCCTCCTGAATGGGTGAAATGTTTGGCTGGCTTCTGCTTGGAGCCGTCTGCCTAGCTGAGAGGGGGGAGAGAGGATTTGGGTGTTATTTGTTCACCTGCACCAGCCAGCAAGCACACAGTGCTTCAAAACTCAGACCGACCGCACATTAAAATTATCTGGGAGCTTAAAAGTTTTTTTAAAAACCTTTGCCGCCCCCTTCTCCCGTGAATCAGAATTCTGAGGGAGGGGCTCAGCTGTAGCAAATAAAAGCTCCCGGGTGGAATCCCCCCGTCTGTCCGAGGTGGAATGTACCAGTGTAGGGAAGTGTGTGGAAGAGGAAATTTGGAAAGTGCCAAGATAACAAATGTCCAAACCGTGGAACATTTTTATAAGAGTGTATTGGAGCCAAAGCAATGACATTGCCAGGGACCGAGATCTCAGTGCTCTGCAGGAGAAGTTTGCAGTTTCTTTTACATACTTGGAATTCGAGAGGGAATGTAAGGAAGCGCCCGTGGAGGTTGTGGGCAGCAGCAGGGCAGGGACTGGGGCTAAGGGCCGCCCACAGGAGTATGTGCTCTCTGGAGGGGGGTTGTTCTTCCAGGGGTCTGAAGAAGCGGCATTTCGGAGGTGTTGTGAACCCTGAAAGCAGGGCGGGTGCGGGGGAAGACGCCTACTAAGGAGGGCTTCTGGTGGCTCCCCAGGCTCACATTTGAAGAAGCAGCCATTTCTGCACAGGGGCCGCTCACACGAACCCCCTTTCAGGGAGCAGCCGCACTGAGCTGCGGCCGAATTGCCGCCCCATCTCTGAGCCGCCCTTAGAGGTTTCCTGGAGTCCTGTGTCCACCAATGGGACCGAGGCTTTATAAGTTTCCCCGAATCGGAGGTTCCTGTTGGCTGTGAATTGGTGCCAACGACCATTGGTTGACAGCGTGTTAACCTAGGTGCCCAGAAAGCAGGGCCAGGGCTTGCCTAAGACAAGGGTCAGCCTTTCTATGGGCCTGGCATGTAACTCCCTCCCTACCATGACCGGGCCAGTTAGTGAGTACCCCCCAAGACCTGCCCAGTTAGGAATTTACGTTCAGGTCAGCTCACCCTGTGAGGTGACACTCTGGCCAGATTTATGACAGAGTTCCTCTTCCGTCCACAGGAAGTAGTTTGGGGCCAGGCACAGCAGACCCTGTATTTGATGCCATGAAGTTGGAGCTTTCCCTGTGGGTTCTGGAAGGGTTTCCAGCAGAAGGCTCTGAGCGAGGACTAGGCGGGTGGAGCCCCCATCTTCCCAGGTGCCAGCTGTTGGTCTCACTCCAGCAGCCCTTTCCCTCCACGGCTGGGCACATACCTGTTCCGCCTTGGTTGCATCTGCCGGTCTGGCACGGAGAAGGGGCCTGGATGAAGCCTGGGGATGGCCTTGGGTGAGCTGGGCTGATCTTGGGTGCTAAAGCAGAGAGCCGGTGTCTAGAGGAGCTTCCCGAGACCCCCCAGGCGAGGAAAAGAGGAACTTGACAGCTGAGGACTTTGGGTAAGAGTCCTTGAGCTGGTGGCACGCGTAAGCTGATTACTTTTTTCTGTAGCATAATTAGCAATATCGTTACTTTAAAACGGGAGAGCATTTAGCCAGTGTCATTGAACTTCTGAGCCAGTCTTGTTAGCAGATCTGGGACTGGGAAGAGGCAAACCAGGCCCCTGGGGTGCAGGCTTTACGAAGGTGTCGTGCACACACAGGGCTGCCCGGCTGGGCGGGGAAGGGCCGATGCAGACAGGGTGCGGCCGGGCCTCATTCCCTTCGTTGACCCCGTGAGCATGGAAGGGCTGAGTGGAGATTTGAGTGTGGACAGTGGGGCCTGGGAGCCCAGTCTGGGTCAGCCCCTGCAGACGGGGCAGGGAGGCCCAGGGGCGAGGGAAGGAAGCTGCTGGAGGTGTGTCCCTGAGGCCCAGGAAGAGAAGGTTGGGGGTAGAAGCCCCCCCACAGACAGACTGGGGTAGTGGGTGTTCAGAGACTGGGGACCACAGTCTTGTGATTGTGGTCATGGAAGCTTCTAGAACAAAATAGGGAACACAGAGCATAGGCCACGGAGAAGAATATTAGTGATGAAATAAGTAAGATCATCCTTTGAGGGTGTCAAGACAGAGGGGACCCGGGTTGGAATGTTGGGGCCGGGGAGGTCTGGTGGGAGTGACGGGGAGTGGACAGCAGGGGACTGAGGGAGGGTCCCACGGGTGTGGGTGACCCCAGAAAGGGTTGTGAATGGCTGCCATCGGGAGGGACTGGCGCAAAGGCTTCCCCAGATGTGGCCTTGGTGGGAGGCTGGCTGTAGGGGGGCCTCGTGTGTCCCTCAGACCCAGTTCCCTATGGGTGTCCCTTCTGGGAGACCTTTCCTGAGCCTGAGGTCAGGAGCTGCCCACTGCTTCCTTACCTGCCTGCTGTCCCCTGCGGGCGCCGCTGGGCAAGGGGTCGCATTTCATTGGTCACGACTGTCCCTTGTCCAGTGCACACAGATGGCAGGTCTCACTAACAAAGACGTTGACAGGGGAGGGGGTGCCGGCCCAGGAGCCAGGGAGGGTGGCGGTTCCCCCAGGACCATCCAGCGGCAAGGCCAATGCTCTCTTCCTAGAACTCCTAACAGGTTAAGACTTGCAACGTGTGGCAGACGTAATTTCCGGCCTGGAGGGCGTGATCAGCTGACTCGGAGCCGCCGCGGGGGCCAGCCCTGTTCTGTGCAGCGTCGTGTTTCATGCAGCTGGGCTTCCCCAGCTTTGCTCACCCGCTTTACACGGTTGCCTTTTCTGAGAGGGTCTGAGTTCTCAACAGCTTTAGGACACAAAGAAGTAGACGGAATACCTAACTGAAACCTTTTAAACTACCGAGGCATCAGCTGCCTGTGTCCCGTGCATCAATGCAGAAGGAAAGGACTGTGTTCAGATGGAGCTGGATCTACCGTATTTTTCAGACTATAAGACTGTAAGGTTTTGGAGGAGGAAAATAGGGAAAAAAATTTTGAAGCAAAAAATGTGGTAAAATATTGAATAACATAAAAACATAATATTTCACCAACGTAAATGTAAACAGCCAGGTAAGCTACATTTGGACTGTAAGACGTACCCCATTTTCCTCCCAAATTTGGGGATGGAGGAAAGTGCATCTTATAGTCCGAAAAATACGATAATCCCTGGAGATGATGTGGGCCCTGAAGGTCATTTCTGTCCAGTGTTGGGCGGGGCCTGGGACCAGAGCAACTCAGGAGACGGTGGGGATGGGGCGGGGTTGTGGACAGTGGTCTGCTCTGGTCTGGTCTCACTCTCCCTCCCCGTGAGCCCCGCCCAAACACCCCCCGCCAAGCTGTGTTTTTGTTTCCTTTCTTTCCCTTGTGGTTTCAGAAATCGGTGTTTCGGGGTGGACAAGAGGGAAGCCCTGTCTGCTCTCCGACTGGTCACAGCCCTAGAAAGCTCACCTTCACGGAGCTGGCGTTGCGAGTTTTGGTCACATTTCAGACTCTGGGTGAGGTGACAGCAGATCCGTCACTTGCTGAACATCAAAAATGAATTCTCTGGCGTCTGCTAAGTGGTTTTTTACTTACATTCTATTAGGACCGTGATTTCGGGACTGTTCAGTTAGTACTCGTTCACAGAGACAGCCGAGGATCTGGTTCGTGTAGAACCTTCGACTCCGCAGTCAGGGCTGCGGCCGCCAAGAGCTCATTTTCTCCAGGTGGGACTGGGGGCTGTCTCCTCGCTCACACGTTTGATTCTTAAGTACTTTAAGAGCCTGAGAAATTCGTGTTTCAGGTAATTTGACATTTAGGTAGATGCTAATCTCTCACATACGGTTGCTATTTGGGGACCCACACACACTTGAAAACTTAAATTCCCCTTTCAGCGGGAGTTTTGGTGTCACCTGTTCACTGGACTTTTCGTCTGGGTCACTGTGCTCGAGTTTCCTGTAAGTGGCTCTTCCTTTCGGTTAATCAGATATGAAACAACCCAGTGTGCATAACTGCAAGTCATCATATTCGATTCAAGGAAAATCCTTATTAAGAATTAAGTGACTCATCATTTCTCATATTATTCCAGCGCTGTTTCGTATGCAGACCATTGTCAGGGAACAGAGGCGGCTGGGACCAAGTTTTCACGGCTGGACTCTGGGAAGTCCCTTTTCTTAGCGGGGTCCCCAGTGGCCCATCCTTAGGACCGGTCTTATTTCCGGTGACATTGGGGCTTCTCAATACCATCCACCTGTCTGCGTTCGAATCTTTGGCTTCCGTTCCCTTCCGGTTTTGACCTTGGGCAAGTTTTTGGACTTCCTCCAGCCTCAGCTTTCTGATCTGCCAGTGGCAATGGGGCCACTTCCTCTCGGGGCGGGCAGGGGACGGAGCTGTGGAGACAGGGACCCACCATGCCACCCCCTGCCTGTCCAGGAGCCCTGCGTCGCCGTGCCCTCTCTGCCCCGTGTGCACTGTAGGTTATCCTTCAGTGCTGAGCACGTAGAGATTTCTCCTTTTCACGTTGCACCGTCTGAATCAAGTGCGAGTGCAGCACTGGGACATTTTCCGGTGTTCCACCTGCCCTTTAGAAAGTGGACGGCGCCCACTAGCCGGTGATGCGCTACAGAGGGATTAGGGCCCCAGACCGAACCCATTTCTCAAAGCCATGGGGCCAGAGAAGTGGGGGGCTGGCAGCCCCTTGCTGGGGGCTCCGTTTGCGGGGGGCCTGACTGGCCCTGACTCCTTGGGAGATGCGGAGGGGTGAGAAGCATCCTGCATTCAATCCAAGTACTTCCTGGATCTCGGAAATGTTTGGGGACTCGTCTCTTAGGGCTCTTCTTTTCTTTAAACCCTGTTCACGTAAGGATTTTTTTTTAACTTATTCGAGTAATTTCATTTTGGAAACATTAGAAAATGCAAAGGGAAAAGACGTTCCCGTCGGTGAAACTCCACTGCCCAGGATAACCCCTCCGGCCACTGGACGTGGAAATCTAGGCCTTCCAAAGACGGCGGGGATGGCAGTGAACTTCTGACCTGCCCCAGCCCGAAGTGATTCTTCAGTCAGTATCTGCCCAGTGAGCACTGGGTTTTCTATCTCAGATTGCCGTGGACATGTTTTCAGAGGAATAGGCACAGATTTGGGTCAGGTGTGCGTGGGGGGGTGCACCCTCCCTGTTTTATAAGTCCTTGTTCCTAGGTAGTTTCCTGTTACTGGTGTGTTAAATGGGCCTGCAGTGCCTGTCTTGAGATTGTCTAAACGTGTCTGGAAGTTTGTCCTTGGAACTTTTTTTTTTTTTTTCGTTTTTGCTTTTATTGTGCTGAAAATCTACACAGAACGAATTCTGTGAATAGCTAGGTGAATGTGTTCTCCCTACTCAGGAAAGCACCCCTAAAGGGAGGCATGGGGGACAGCCTCTTCATCTCTTGAATAAAATTCGGTGAGCTTGTCCTTCAGCCGTGGGCTTGCCGGCACCCCTTCTGGGGGACTTATTTCTGATCGTCCAAATCCTAACATGCCTTGCACTGTGAGTTTTTGGGTGGGCTTGGAAGTGTACCCCTCAATTTTAGGATGCGCACCGACATATTCAGGAACAGTAAAATATGGGGGAACCTGCGTGTTTTAGAACACGAGAACCGTTCTCCTGGGAGCTCTGCAGGGCCCACGGCCTCCTGGGAAGGCAGGGGTGATTTCCATGTGTTCGGCTTAAAAAATGGCCGCTGCAGACTTCCCAGGGTCACGTTGCTGCGGTCGGCTGCGGCAAGATGGACGGCAGGCCGATCTGGCCTGGGGCGACAGCACGGACCTGGTTTTCAGAAGCTCCAGGCTGGTGAAGAGGAAAGTGCCCCGCGCTGTCCCCCGACGACGAGGCTGTGATTGCTGTTTCTCACTGCGGGCGGGCGTGCCAGGGCCTCCTCCTTCTGGCAGGAGAGGAAGCTGAACTGTGGCAGAAGACTTTGGCCTGTCTCCTGAGCGTGGTTCTGCAGGGGGGCCTGGCCGCCGCCTCTGGTCTTGGCACCTGACGTGTCCTGAGTCATTGTCCACAGGCCGCACGCTGGGGGCCGCCGGGAAGCCAGGAGATTTGCTTGCTCACTCTGATTTATTCCAGGGGCCAGAGTTTGAGGGGCTGGAGCCCCTACACCGGGCCAATGCTGGGCCCTTGGGTAACTCTTGGGGACACCGTCCCGGCCCTCTCCCCCTCCTTCTGATCAGCGCTTGTGTGACCTGAGCTCCTGCATTTCGTCCCCAGTGCTGAGCCGTGGTGTGCCAGGTGGGGGGTGGAGAAACTACCAGAGGTGGCCCGGCCTATTTGCGGAGGTCTGGGTTCACTAGGCGTGCTTGGGGGGTGGCAGGAGAGTCCCCCCCAAGAAGCCCCACTAAGCAGGGGTATGTGAAGGAATTGTGTGGGTGCAGGCAGGGGCTTGGGGACGGCGAGTGACTGGGTGAGTGCAGGGCACCACAAGAGGTGACCAATCTCTGGGAGCACCTGAGGGCAACAGGGGAGCTGGTGGCTGGGTGCACAGGCCATGGGGGCTGCAGTCAGCTCTGAGCTCTGTCTCAGGGCACTGAGGGGCCTCGATGGAGTGTACCTGCAGGACTGGAAAGGGGCCAGGGACAGGGGGACCTGGCACAGCATACCTCATGTGGGGTCCCCTCCTCACAGGCTCCCAGGACCCCATGGTGGTGCCTCTCCCTCTTGGGCTAGTGTGAGACCATCTGATTAAATGACCCCTCTGTACAGTTTTAAGAGTTACCTTTATTTAAAAAACGAAACTTCAGAAATGAAGCTTCCTGTCCGTCCTTAAGGGCGCCACAGCATTTTTATAGTCCCGAAAGGGAAAGGTGTGTGAAGCTGTGGAGATACCCAGTGAAACGGCATTGAAGGGGCCCGGTGAGATAGGCCCCTGACTGTCTTTGAGGCTGCCCCCCAGGCCGCAGCACACCAGGCTGGGCGAGTCCTGGTGCCCCATGTCAGGTGCCGAAACTCCCCAGGCTTGCCGGTGGCTCCCTCTGGACAGCCCCCTCCTGGCCCCACGCGAGCTGCTGCAGTGGCGCTGGCCGGCCGGCTGGCGGGTCGCTGTGTTTAACCCACCTGAGCCTGGCGACGCCCATCTCTGCTCTGGGGACACTTCTGTACGGCCTTCCACTCCAGTGGGACACCCAGCTTGTCCTCAACATGCTCGGAGTAAATCACTGCATCGAGGTGAAAAGGACGCAGCCAAGAGCTGGAAAATGATGTCATGAACACCGCTGTCTTATCATTCGTGACACTGTCAAGAAATTGGCTGCTCGCGAACTTGGGCGTCAGATGAGGATTCGGGAAGAATCGGGCTGTTTGACCAGCAGGAAGAGGGAGCGAAGAGCGTGGGTTCCTGGGGATGGGCGGTGGGAGGCTGCAGGGAGCAGGCGCGTAGGGCGGCCGGGGCACGCTGCTGGTTTACGGGGGATGATTATAAATTAGGCTCCACAGGGGGACGTGAGTGCGTGCCTTGGACTCTGTCAGGTCGTGGGTGGCCGTCTTTTGCCTCAGATCTTGCCGCTGGGAACTGCAAATAGGGTCCTACAAACACAGCACTGGTTTGGGTGTGAAAGTTGGCAGGTGAGGTTCAGGGGGCTGGTCTCCTGCCCCCTCACCCCACCCCTCTGTTGTCTGTAACAAAATGAACTAAATTTTTAATGTTTGGGGAAAAACGGTAGCCAATATTTGTCGAGCAGCTGCAGGCGGGCACTCCCCCCGGGCCCTGACTTATTTGACCGCCATGGAAACCCGGGTGGTCAGTGTCACTATCCGCGTCTCACCGATGACGAAGCTGAAGCCAAGAGGAGGGTGTGGTGGGCCCGCGGACACGGTCAGGAAGGAAGGTGCCAGGGAGTGAGCTTGTGTGGTGCTGATGCCGGACGCTGACGGAGGGGCGTCCGCCCCACGCCTTCGTGCACTGGCGCCGCTGTGGGTGCGCAGACCGCGAGATGGGACTGTTGAGGTCATCGAAAGGGACGCGACACCAGAGGTTTCACTGGTAGTGTCACTCGCGAGCGTTTCTCGGGTCAGCCCCGCAGCGGAGAAGCTCCCTCTCCGTCTCGGCGACACGTGTTTTGGACGCCGGCTTCTCTGTTGACCTCTAGGCTGACTGTGCGCCCTGCGCTGGAGGGTCTGTGCCTCCCTCGGCTTCCTTTGAATGACAAAGACACTCAGAAACTTCAAAACGGGACTCGGTTTCATTGATGGCAGAGGGTGTCACACGGATGTGAACATTCTGGCGGGGGAGCGTAACCACTTAATCAGGCGGGCGTGGTACCTGGTAGCAGACGTGTCGGGGACACGGAATCCTGCTGTGCGCTACCGGTGGGGTTTCTCCACCCCTGTCCTTGTGGGCGCTCTCTCAGAGCTCGGGTGCATCGTGCGAATGGCGCTAAGAGCCAGGACGCCAGTGGCCTTTGCTCTGGGCCATGCTCTGCCTTTGCGCTTTACCTGTGCACTCTTCATCTGCACGGGTCCCTGGGGTGTGGGGCTTTTGCAATGCCGGTGTCACCCATAGGGGGACTATCCAGAGGAGAGGGGTAATGGAGTTGTCCGCGTTGGGGGTGCAGCACTGGATTTGCATCCAGGCTGTCACTGTAACACTGGGTGCCAAGTCTCCCCGGGGGCAGGGAACCCCCCACCCCGGGGTGGAAAAGGTGTTTCCCACCAGACCAGAGAGCAGCTTGGGGCGGTGCCAGGGGTGGGGAAGGATGGCAGGAGGCTCAGGGAGTAGCCACAGCCAGTGGGTGGTCTGAGCAGCTGATCCTTGTCCACCAGCCAGAGCCAGGGCTTGAGGACGGGGGAGGGACTGGTGTTGGGAGTGGGGGGAGCTGGGAGGGAGGGGCTGCATCGTCTCCCCACTGCACCCTCCCTCTTAGCGTGCACCTGGGAGCCTGCTGTTGCGGTGGGCGGTGCTCCCTCGTCTCTGGCACTGTCAGCTGTCAAGGTCTACACCATGCCAGGCACCGGGCGGGACACTCGGTCGGGATGATCTAGAATTACATCCCCACCACTGGGGGATGGACGTGGTAGAGATAAATCTGTATTCCTAGGACACCTGCCCTCAGATGGGTCTGCTTTGTGATGCTTCCCGGACTGGGCGTCTCCCGTTAAACGAAGAACCAGTGAGCTATGGGAAGCTGCACATGGGGGGGTCAAGGTACCTCCCATGGCCTTCCTGCCACCCACAGCGTAGCCCCCTGGGACTTTGCCTCCATGTGCTGAGGGCGGCTGCGCCCTGGGCCACTGGGTCCCCTCTGGCCTGCCCATTGCAGCTGATGGAACGAATGGTGGGTGGGACCGTCTGTGCTCTGCACTCAGGCCAGCTTCATGATAACTGATGGAAAGCTCCAGAAGTGCCTCTTTGGACGTTTGAGCTCAGAGGGGCTGTTCTGAAGTGGCAACTTCACTGGAACCATGGCAAGGAAGGGGTGGGGGTTACAGTTGTGTTTCCCTGACTGGGAAGCCACCTGGTGAGCACCCGCAGCCAGGTGGACCCTGGTGTCCTTGTTCTTTCTAAGGAGACTCCAGGTTTTATTTTAATATCTTCTTTATCCCAAGAGGGCTTTTGTAGGTATTTAATTTTTCCCTTTTCTATCTTTCCCTCTTTCTTGCCTCTCATTTTCTAGTTAACCTCTGGTGCCATTGCATCGGGACTGGTGGGTGTCCGTCCGGATTCCTACTTCTGACTTTACTGAGGCTTCCAGAACCTTCTTGTGCTGGCTGAGGAGGACCCTTTGATCCCCGGAGGCACAGCATTTTCTCTGGGACATGGGGCTGGGTTCGGACTGATGAGACTGAGCTCATTGATCAAGTTCTGTTCTTTGCTGTGCGCCATCTGGTCCGTCTGTCGGGTGGCCATATTTTGGGAGCTGGGCATGTGGTTCCCGACATGCCCAGTTTTGTCATTCTCTCTGGAGCAGCGCTCCCAGTTTCCTTTGTCTGTGATCCTTCTGTGTGACGGGTGGTCTTTCTGTCCCTTGACAGTTTTGACCATCTCAAAGTCCTCCGTTTTGTGAGTATTCAGCGTCCCCGGTCCCGGGTGTTACCTTTTCCGATCCTCTTGGACAGTTGCCCTGTCCGGTCGGTTTGTGGTGGGTGCACCTCCCGCGGTGCGTACGCGGTCCTGGTCCTTCCCGCCGGGTAAAGCGCCTGCCGAGGTGATTGGTATTCGCAGCAGTAACACCCACGTTTGGCTTGGCCTTGCCTCTTCCTCTGCACGAGTTCGCTTCTCCGGCCTTGTGCGCTTTCTTCCTCTGGGGTTTGGAGGTTAGACTAAGTTGCAGGGCTCCGGTCTGCCCAGCTGTTACCTCTAAGAAAAGGAAACATTTCCGCCGAAAGGACTTGGTGGGGTCAAGAACGAGTGCAGCGTTGGCACTCGTGGGGGCTGCTCCCGAGACTGAGTGGCCGGCTCACTGGTGACCCCGTGCGTCTGCTCCCAGCGTCCGAGGGCACAGTTCTCTCCGAGACCTGGTGTGCTGTCGAATCCGCTCATCCTGCCGTGCGTTTTTCGTTGCTTTTTGCATTATTGGGTGGTTTGGGTTTTGTGCGTTTAATGCCTTGATCTGGGGGTGACTCAGGAGAGAGCCTAGGCCCCGTCCCCTCACCCAGTGCTCAGGGCCCCTGTCTCTGCATTCGGGAGGCTGCATGTTATTACAGGCACTGACGGGCATCTCAGGACTCCGTAGCCCTTCGCCGTCCCGTGGGTGCCAGCGTTGGCAGGGAGCGGAGTGGCCCTGTGACCCCAGCCTCCTCCTGGGACGCTGACCCCCCTTGTTCCCGCTCAGTCATGCCTCGGTTCCCTTGCAGACACGCACTGGTACCTTCAGCGCACTGGGCACGTGTGGTCACGGCCTCCGCCCTTTTCTGAGAACGGAAGGCGCTGTTGATTGTGTTTCTTCCCAGCCTGCAGTCTCCCGCGCCCCCCTGGTTTCCCAGAGGGAGCCCCACTTTCCGGCCTGGCAACTTGGGCCTGGCAGGCCGGCCATGAGCATTTTCTCTCTGATCTGCCCCTCCCTGCGTCCTCCAGGCCTGACCCTAAGAGGCCACAGTGTCCCCCCCCAGTGACGTGTGTCCCTCGGCCTTCCCCCTGGGGCTTCATGCCTGCCCGTTCCAGCTCCAGCCTCATAGGTGAGAGCCCCGGCCTGAGCAGTGGCGCCAAGGACTGGCGGGCAGCACCCCTTACCGTGCGTTACTCCTGAACTTGAGGGACATCTCCGTGGGCGTCTCCGCACCCTCCTCCCGTCCTCCTGCATCGGAGTCACAGTGACGGCTACTTACAGGCATTGCTCAGGTTGCACCCCGAGAGAGTCGGTAGGCCCGGAGCCCTGGCACCCCTGATTTTCAAAGCACCCTAGGTGGCTCCGCCCAGCGGAGTGCAGACACCTGCTTAGAGGGACAGTGTTGGCGTCAGGTCTTGAATGGTGTCGTTGCCAAGAGGGTGGTCTTTCTAAATGATTGGTGCACTTATGTCTGTTAGTGATAAAAGGAGTGCTTTTGTGACTGTTCCAGACAGACAGACACCTGGAAGGCGAAAAGCGAGTGGCTCCGCCCAGCTGGAGCCGGTGGTGTCTCCCAGCTCGTCGCTGCTCTCCACGGACACCAGCCGGATGCGACTTCTTGGCCTCGGCTTCCGGGGCTGAGCCCGCCGGCCAGGGGGCTCTTCTTCTGCGGAGGCCACACGGGCCCCCGCGTTTCCTGTTCTGCCTCTCGGCTCTGGGCAGCGATGTCCCGGGGACGTTTCACATCTGCGCTGCCCGACTATTTCAGGGCACTGGCCTCTTTTCCCTCAGATTGTCAAGTGAAAAGCTGACAGCAGCCAACACAACAACGGCCGTTGGGTGTGAGTGCCCTGTCTTGAACCCTAGATACGTAGGTTACATACTAGAGCCGCATCTTACGTCCTGCTGCGTAATAAGGTTGCATCTGATTGGTTACTTCTTGGTACCAGAAACCCTCATAGACAAGTACACGCACCAGATTTTTTAAAACGTCACTTTGGAGCAAAAAGGGTAGGTAATTACTATGATTAATTTTTTTTTTATAAATCAATCAAAAGTATACCTATTTTCTTCAGATAGGCAATATGTATGTTTTGGTGTGCCGCAGAGTTTTAGTAATTAGTTCATGTGCCCTGAGATGAGAATGGTTGGAAATCGCTGGCTTTTGGGATCCCTTTTTTTTTTCCTCTCGGAGCCACTGCAGAGGGGATTGTTTGCTTTTTTTTAACACTTTATAAATTTCACGAATTTATTTTTGGAGGGAGGGAAAGAGAGGAAGAGGCACAGGCCAAACGTCCTTGACCGATGGACAAAGTGTGGCCTCCGCGGACAAGGGAAGGGTACGCAGCCGGAGAGGAGGAAAGTCTAGCAGGCTGCTGTGGCCCGGACGCTGAGGACACTGTGCCAGGTGAAATAAACCTGTCACAAAGAGACAACTCCTGTGTGACCCTCCTTTTACAAGCTACCTAGATAGTCGCATTCCTAGAAACAGAAAGCAGAGTTGTGGTTCCCAGGAGCTAGGGAGGCGGGGCGGGGACCAGACCTGCAACCCAGGCATGTGCGCTGACCAGGAATCAAACCTGCGACCTTTCCCTCTGCGGAACGACACCCAGCCCACAGAGCCACGTGGGTCAGGGCCTTTGGTGTTTTGAAACTGCTGTACAGCTGTCTGGGGGGGTGCGAGGCCTGACCTGGAAGAAGTTGGATGTGTGTCGCCGTAGTGCGTTGCCAGATGCTGTCGTCCTCGGAAACCACACGAAGAGCACAGGATAGGTTAGTGTTTAGGGCCTCCCTCTTTTTAAGGAGTTTTATTTATTTATTTTTAATTGTGGTTCAAGGAAAACATTTAAGAGGGACCTCTTGGCTATTGTGCAGAGAGCGGCTGTGAACACAGGTGGGCAACTATCTCTTTGAGACCCTCTTTTCAGTTCTTTTGGATTCATGCCCGGAAGCGGAACTGCTGTATCGTATGATAATTCTGTTTTCATTTTCATTTTTGGAACCTCCATACGGTTTTCCACGGCAGCCGTATCATTTGACGTTCACCGGCAGCACACAGGGTTCCAGTTCTCCGATCTCGCCAACACACGTTCTTTTCTGTTTTGTTTCTTTGAGATTTTATTTGTTTATTTTTAGACAGAAGGGAAGGGAGGAGAAAGACAGGGAGAGAAATATCAATGTGTGGTTGCCTCTCACGTGCCCTCACTGGGAACCTGGCCTGCAACCCAAGCATGTGCCCTGACTGGGAATTGAACCGGTGACCCTTTGGTTCCCAGCCTGCGCTCAACCCACTGAGCTACAGCACCCAGGGTTTTGTTTTCTGGCTTCGACCATCCTCATCCTCAGGGCTGAGCAGGGCGGCAGCGTTGTGGTTTTGACGCATTCCCTAGCGGTGAGTGAGGCTGAGCACCCACTCGTTGGCCCGCCTGCCCTCTTTCCAGGGCAGGTATCTACTTAGGTTTTCTGTGAAGTGTTGTTGACAGTCCCTTTTTTTTGACTTTACTGGTTCCAGAGCTGCTTGTGGTGAAAATGAAAGCTCAGTTGACTTGTTTTCGATAGCACGGGTTCCTCCCGTCTCGCAGGAGCTGGGGGTAGGGGGGTTGGGGGGGCTGGTTTCTGAGTTGACCGTTTAGAAGGATTTCCTCCCGTGAAACTGGGAGCAAGCCTCCCCTGGCACGGCTCCCGGAAAGCCGCCTCCCCCCACCCCCGCACACTGTTCGCCGGCCCCTGTGGTTAAAGTCCGTCGTCGTGAACATCACGGATAGAACACACTCGTCGCCCCGCAGACGGGGAATCTCAGAAGAGCCGCCCGCCTGGTGGCTGCAGATGGCCCGTGGGTGCGTTTTCTGCTGGTTTACGAGCGTGCCGCGCTCATCATAGATTTAGAAACAGACCCCGTGGGAGAAATTACAACCCTCCGACAGACTCTGGGGGATCAGGCCTGTGGACGGCGTTTCGGACATGGGGTCCTTGCCGCCCACTCCTGCAGACCGCGGCCTCCCCTGCGGTCCTGGGGGCGGCGCCGTCTCCCGGGAGCTGTTTGCGTCACTCTGTCGGGACTCCTGCGTCCGTCCGCGGTGACGGAGGTCGGAGGTCAGTGTCATCATCACTCCCGTGCACTCCCTGGTTTGCACTCGTCCCACCCAGTCCTGCCATGCGGGAGGGGGTTCAGCAGACACCCCCGCGAGGGAAACAGCTTCCCTGCAGCCCCGAGTCTGGCCCAAGAGTGTGAGGAGCGGCACCAGGGTGCAAGCCCTCCCGCGTCTCGGGAATGTGTGCCCGAGCAGACCCTGGGTGCAGACCCTCGGGGCGGCCAGCGAGTGCTTTCTCCTGCGTCCCTCCGCTTGGGCTGCCCCCGGGCCGGCGCCCCTGTCAGAGACCAGGTTGGGGGCTGCGGGTGGGGGGGGGCATGGCTCACACAGGCCGTGCGCCCACTACCAGGTGGTTTTCTGGGTCTGGTCGAGCAGGTTTGCTCGAGCCTTCGAGAAGGAACGCTGTCACCTGTCTTGGCAGGTCAGCTCCTTACCAGCCGTGGGAAAACGGTCACGTCAGGATTCATGACGGTCTTGAACTTGACCCCACTTTGCTGCATTGGGTGGAGCAGGTGGGGCTGTTTTCCCGTGGACACTCGGCTCGCAGTTCACAGTGGTGTCCTGAGTTACAACTCAGGGTGCACTGGGCCCCCTTGGAGCCCAGCAGCTTCTGGAAGCTTCAGCTCCACTTGGCCCTGAGGCTTCTGCTTTAGTGATGGTCTGGCCCTGCATGGAGAGACAGCAAGGGGTTCATCGCTGGGCACAAGCCCCCTGCTCCCCTCCCCATAGCTCTCGGCCACTCAGAGCTGGTATCGGGCACTGTTCGGCCCACAGGAGGGAGGACAAGGAGGAGTTAGGGGGCTCTGAGCCAGTCAGTGCGCCCACACGAGGGGGACGGGGGTGCAGGGCCCACCGCGACACGTGGTGATTTGTCATGAGAGTGGTCATAAAACTTACCCTGATGACAGGGTGTGACATGCGCCCAGCACACCTCTCTCAGCACTGTCCCTGGGAGCCTCCAAGCCCAGCCCAGCAAGCAGCTGCCTGGGACCTCGCGGGGCTTGGGGACTCAAAGGGGGGCTGGTGTGGACTGGGGAACTGAGCCCTTGGTCCTGGTGGCGGCGGCAGCTCTGTGCCGGGGGCACCACACCAAATAAAGCCTTCGGTTTGAGCTGAGTAGTTTGTTGTCCCAAGACGGAATCCCTCAAGCCTCAGTGATGGGGGCAGTGACTGCAGCTCGCAGGGCAGCGGGTGATCAGCAGGTGCGAGGCGCTGCCGCCTTCTCCCTGCGCAGGTGGGACAGCTTCCCCAGGGGAGTTCAGGCACCTGTTGAGGCCGCCGGGCCTGCATTCCATGGGGTGACAGGGGCTTTCGTCTGCTGCTGCCCGAGGAGCTCAGGCCTCATTCCAGAACCCTACCGGTGAGGTGGGCACCGGGAGCCTCTTCATTTAGCATATGGGGAAACCGAGGCACCGAGCACTTCACCCAAGCTTTGAAGGTCAAAAATCGAACAAAAGTGGTCTGACCTGGAGCATACCATCCTAGCCCCCGCCCTCCCCGCTTCTCTCCCTAAAGGAACATGAAAGAGGATGTGTTTCTTCTCCCCCCTGCTCCGCATCCTCAGGTGCCTGCCGCCTGGTGAGTTCAGGCCCCGCTCAGACGCCAAGCTCTCCGAAGTGTGGCAGCTCTGGAGCACGAGGCGCTCTGCTGAGGGCGGTGCCTGACACCTGTCGGTCCTCTCAGTGTGCCTGAGCCCCCTCGGGTCAAGGGCCGTCATCTGATGACCTCTGGGACGGACACCACAGACTTGAGGGACTTCACCAGGCAACCCATCCGTCCCTGCAGGGTGGCCACCTTCATCCAGCACCAGCCCACCTGGCCAGGTGCGTGCTGAGGGCCTGAGTAGGGCTGCTGGTGTCTGGGCTCCCCGAGAAGCTGTCTTCGTAGAAACCCAGGCCAGGGTATCACCTGTCTCACTTACACAGCATGCGCACCCCCCCCCCCCCCCGCCCCGGTGTTAACCAATCAGCTGCGGTCCCATGCCTCTGGTTTCGGTCCTTGTGGGGGAACCAACCGGAAGTGGGAGTCTGTGGCTAAGAGGCAGCCCTCCCGTTCACGCAGAGCTGTGGCAGCTAAGCCGGGCTCTGTTCCCCGCGCGTGTGCTGGGTGCTTTGCTTTGCTTGTTTTGTTAAAAATAGAAGAGCTTGTGTTCACACGTTCACACCCCCTGGCTGGCAGTGGACTCTGGGAAATCTTTTAGCAGAGAGGGAGGGTGGGGCCTGCAGAAGGGGCTTCATAGACACTGGTGAGGGGGGACCTTCCTCCCCAGAACTGGTGACCCCGAAGTGACCGTGAGCGAAACGTCAGGCGCACCCCAATGGCGGGGCACTCACAAAACCCCTGTCTGGTCCTGCCCAAGACGGCCACGGTCGTCCCAGTGCAGGAGTGGCTGAGAAACAGCCACGGCCAAGAGGAGCCTCGGGAGACAGGGCTGCGTGTCAGGGGGCGTCCCGGGAGGGGTCCTGGGACGGGGAAAGGACGTTGGGGAAGATGATGGCCACGTGGGTGAAGAATGGACAGTAGTTAGTGACAGTGAAAATGTGCCCGCCTCACTCACTGGACAGGCGCGCTCTCCTACTGCGCCGTGTTGGCAGTGAGGGGAGCGGGGCCGTGGACCCACTGTGCTCTCTCCACAGCGGTTGTGCAGTTTTTCTCAGTTTCCTCTGTTCCGTGTCTCAGCTCCGGAGTTTTGTTCTGTGATTGGCATCAGGTTTGTGTAAATGTCTCATACGTACGACGGGCCTTTTTCACCTCTTTTCTGTGGCTCTGAGTCTGTTCTGAATGGGGGAGTGTGTTCAGAAAGCGTGCGGGGATGGCCGGGGGGTGGGTGGGCGGGCGCAGGGTTTCGCACCCTTTGCCCTCTGCACCCATGCCTGCTCACGCGGTGACCCCGGCTGGTGTCTGAATCCGGGTGCCCCTGCCGGGAGAAGCCCGGGTCCTCCTCACCCTGGCCTGTAGCCGCCCAGTTCCTCAAAGCCCAGCGCCAGGGGCCCAGCCCCCTCCAGGTCAGGCCGGGGCCTGTCTCCTGCCCACAGCTTGTTCTTTGTTCTCCCCCGGACCCAGCGCTCAGAGGTGAGCTGCTCTCCCGGCCAGCGAGGGAGCTGGTTTCCAAACGCAAACACGATCGTCTCTTTGCCAGGTGAACCTGAGAACGAGAACAGGGCGGCGGGGACAATGGGCCGTTTATAAACTGCTCTGCCACGCCGGGGCCGGGGAGTTAGGCTTGGGTTGGGGGTGGGGAGAGGTGTGCGTGGCGGTGGCCCGGGGCCCTGCCTGTCCTGTTATCCCCTCGAGGTCGGGGGTTGGTGCGTGGGAAACAGGTGAGACTGTCTCCCCCAAGGATGGCTGGATAAAGCAGGTGCAGAGTGGACACGGCCGCACTGAGCTGTCTGCCCTTTTAGCTGTCTCCTGCTGACACCATGCACCAGCACGGCAGCCAGGCAGCCAGCACCGGCACTCAGCCGGCCCTGGGCAAGTCACGGACTGCACCCACGCACACAGCCCGGGGCCCGCACTCCCGTCAGTGATCTTTGGAGAGAAGGAGCAGACAGACCCGCCTTCAGCCCGCCCAGCCTGACTCAGATCTTTGTGCATGGGCGCCCCTGGGGTCTCGTTAGAAGGTCGGTTTGGACCCAGTAGGTTTGGAGGAAGGGGGTGTTGGTCTGGGGACCGCACTCTGAGTAGCCGGGGGGGCCCCTGGTCAGCAGAGATGCAGCCTGGGCTGGCGGTGGGGTGGCCTCCTGGAGGCGGGGCTCCTGCTCTGTGCCTGGGGCTGGGTCTGAGGTCTCATCAGGCAGATACAAGCACGACTGTGAGTAAAGGGACCAGAGAGCCGGTGGGGGGGCGTCAGCGTCGGGAGGGGTCCTCGGGGGCCTGCGTCTGCCCACATCGGGCCTGGATCTGGAGCTGCTGCATGTGTTCCGAGTGAATTGTCCACTCCCCGCACCTGCCCCCTTTGGAGACGAGTGGGTAGGTCAGGGTGCGGGCCAGGCTCCTGACCCCAGCCATCCTGAGACCGCCCGTCAGCTCTGCACCTGGGGCGGGACAGGCAGCATTTCCCACGTGAGGTGCTCACCCTTCAGACCAGAGTTGCCAGCACTGCCTGTGCTGGGTGAGCACCAGAGGCCATGGGTGCCCAGTGCTACCTTTCTCCCGTGATGGGGCAAAGGGCCAGGCGGCCCCTTTGGTGTCCAGACCACCCCTGGAATCACGAACCCCCTCCCTGCAGTCTGGGCTTTCCAGAAGGTTCTTCGCCTCACCACTCTGCTTCCCAAGCCCAGGCCTTCTGACCTGGTCCCGGACGAGACCCTCAGCGCCCTTCAGTTAGAACCACAGCAGCCCCCGGGACGCGCTCCAATGGGTTCGAGGGAACACACCTCCGGTCCCTTCCTCCGCTCTTCGGGCGCAGCCAGCTGTGCGACGTGCGCAGGGTTTTCTAGAAGAGGCAGGTTTTCAGGTGCTAGACTTCCAGTAGGTCTTCATGCCTTTTAAGACCGTGGCACAGGGAGCTGGGTGGTCTCCATGGCCTGGGGCCGCACAGGCGTTTTTGCGCTTGTCCACGTCACTCGCGGACTGTGGACATTTCCTCACTCCATCCACCAGGCGTGGTCACTCACTCACTCATTCATCAAACGTTCGAGAGCCTGAGACGTCGGGGTGGCGGGGGGTGAGCAAAGCACAGGGTCCCGGGCACCGACCTGCCCCCCGCCGCAGGCCCCATAGCCCCCGAAGCTGCCGGGCGTGTGCCTGGGCCGTTCGTGCCCCCGACCGGTGTGGTGAGCTCTGACTGGGCTCCTTCCCTGTGGCAGGCGTCTCTCCCTGAGGCCCGTGCAGAAAGTTCTTTTGTTCCGCAATATTGGCATGACTGAATCGGTGCTGCAGCCAAACAGGATGTGGCCTGGGTGGCTCCCAACTTCCAGCTGCCGATGGCTCTTGTTTTCAGATGCCTTGAGAGGGGCAGATCGCCCACCACGGGGTGCTTCGAGGCCACGGAGGGCAGCACAGGGCTGATGGGGAGAGGCTGAGGCCTGCCCAGCCCACCGCCCACGCCCCAATTACCGGGAAGGGAGCAGGCAAGGGGTGGGGCCATTTCTGGGAGGCGGATCCTGCCCGGGAGGAGCTGGAGTGTGACTCCAGAGCAAGGGCTGCCAGGTAGAAGCTGGAGGCATGTGAGTTTGGTTCGGCCAGGAGCGAGACAAGGGTTTCCAGGTGCGCCAGGCTTCCAGGTCGGAGCTGCTCTGTTCTACGCGGGGCGGGGTGAGTGCACGGAAGGCGGGGGCGCTTTCCAAGGTCCCACCGTGGGCAGGGCACCTGTCCTGAGGATTCCATGGGGTACCAAAGAGCCCGGCCACGGCCTCCCTGACTCTTGAGTGATGGATAGTACTTGAAAATATTTAGAATGAATAGGAAAATCACAAAAACCGTGAACACCCCTCTAGACTTGTACAGCCACTACCGCAAGCCAAGAAGTGGGACTTTCCCTTGACTTTGAAGTTCCTGGTGCCCCTGCCCTGTCTACCCCACGTCCTCACCTGCTCCCCGAAGTGTGTGCGGTCTGCCCTGCACGAAGCGCTCGGGGAACCCCTGTCTGGCCTGCGTGGCTGTCGCTCCCTTGTCTTTACTTACAGTTTCACCCCATAGTGATAGACGTGTGACCCTGTGCAAGTGGAGCTGTGTCCCGTTCGTGGCTGGCCAGCTCTCCTGTGGCCCCTAAATCCCTCCCTCCTCATAGTCACACCCCGTGGTGCTACTGCCCTCATGGCTGGCCCGGCAGCCTGCTTCTAACGGACAGAAGCCACCAGACGGGAGGGAGTCCCCTTCCAGGACTCGAGTAAAAGGGTGACTTTCTTCTTGATTTTCTGCCTTGCTGGTTTCGATGGAGCAGCCGGCCACACAGAGAGCCCCAGGAGGCCGGGGGCCCGAGGGCCCCCGCTGCTGCGTTCTCGGGGGGGACGTCTGGTCTGAGGGATGTGAGCAGGCACCTGACTGGTTTCTAATGTTTGCTTTCCGTGTTGCTGGCCGTAAACTAGTGCTTACTGGCCCTTCTGGTTTCTTCTGATGCAAAGACCTTTCTCATGGTTCTGGCCCATTTTTCTTATTGAATTGCAGTTCTTTGAATTTCCTGGGAAAGAAGCCTTTCCTGGTGACGGGCATTGCAAACGCTGCCTCCCAGTTTGTCCCCTGGCCACGTGGGCTCCAAAAACCCAATGAGGCGTGCTCTGAACCTGGCCCCCGGGGACGCTCTGCAGGCTTGTTTTTGAGGTGTTCCCGGTCCTGGCCCATGGCCCCCCTCGTCCTTGGCGGCGCGCCTGGGAAGTGGGCTCCTGCTCTATCGTAATGATTTGACTCTGCCTTCCTGAGGCGGAGCCGGCTCCCTCTGTCCCCGCTCTGCGGCTCGCCCTCTGCTCCGGGAATGCTTTCCTGTTCAAATGCCGCGGTTTGGTCTCTAGTCACTTTGGAGAACCTGTGAGTCAGCATTGCACCTCGGCCCCTCCCTCCCGCCAGCCGCTTCCAGTCTGCATTTTGTGGTGGACGCCCGGGGGTGCCGGCTCTGCTGAAGGAAGGAATGCGGGGTCTGGGGAAAATGTGCCCAGCCGCTGAGAGCGAAGGCATTCCTGGGGAAAGTTAAAATTAGAAAGAGCAGCTCCATTTCCTGCCGATCTGCGGGTTTGTGTTTGTTTTCACAAGGATTCTTCTGGTCACACTGTGCAGTGGGGGGCTGCCAGAACAGGAGGTGAAGTCACGGTTTCGGGATGGAGGTGATCCGTTTCCATGGTGATCTTTGTTGTCGGAGGGCCGCGGCGTTGTTTGTGAATTCCTGCAGAATTGTGCTGGAAAGGAAAAAGTATTATTGAAACAACCCCTTTTTACAGCCAGCAAGAAAGATTTTCTGTTTTAAAAAGCTCTTTAATGAGAAGGGAACCTCGTGGCGAGCACCGCTTTGTTAGTGAACTCGGGAAGGGGTGCACTTTAATCCGGTGGTGGACTCCCCCCCAGGGCCATCGCCCACCTCTCCCCTTGAGACCACCAGTCTTGGGAAACCCCTCCCAGTGGCACAGTCTGGCGGGCACCTTGGGGCACCAGGGTTAGCAATGAAACTGCAAGATGCCAGGCACATTTGGCTCCATGGGACGCACACACGCTAATAAAAGCGTTGTGTGTCTGAAGTTCAGATTTCACTGGCTGTCCTGGATTTTATCTGGAGACCCTCACCGCATCCCCGACCCCGTCCGTACCGTGTGGTCCTTGGTTTGGGTTTCTTGTGGTGCCCGGGCCCCTCTCAGGTGACGAGGACCATCGCCTGCCCCTGTGGGCTGGCGGCCCTCGTGGGCAGACCTGCAGTTTCGGCGGGTCTGTTGGCGTCTGTGTTTGGACACGTCCTCCCGCTGGCGCTGGGCTGGCTGCTCTCCCTGCCGCGGCGAAGCCTGCCCTTGAGAACATGCTGTGCCCGAGGCAGGTCCTGACCTCCTGGTCCCTGGAATGCAAGGCCCAGGGCCTGGGAGGCACTGGGGAAAGGTGAGCGCTCATCAGAGACTCACCCCTAAGGAGTCAGGGCTGGAGCTCACCTGCGGGCCTTGAGGTCACCTGTGCTGGCCTGCCCTGAAGTGCTGTCCTCCAGTGGGTGTGGGAGAGGTGTCACTGATGCCTGAGGTCCTGGTGCGTGGGGACAGGGCTTGAAGGAGGGTCTGAGGAGGAGTTCCCTGCAGGAAGGGGTGGGGAGGTATAGGGTGAGGGTGGGTGCCTGACTTGGCCAGAGTGAAGGAATTTGGCAGGAAGTGCTGAGGAGGCTGGAGGTGGGATAGGGCCAGAGTGGGGAGAGCCCTGAAACGGGCCGGTGGCAGGTGGCAGGAGGAAGCAGGCACGTTGCGTTCCTGAGCAGAGAGGGTTGCACCGAAGAGGAGCGAGCGAGGAGGTGCGCTTAGGGGAGGGATGCACCTGGAACCACGTGGGAGGCAGACTGCGGTGCAGACAGGCCACAGGTACCGGGGGCTTTGTTCCATGTTCAGGAGCCAGAGGGGGATGGCCCTGCTCATGGAGCCCCCTCCTGTGCACTGGGCGCAGACCCGGGGCGGAGGGGGGCGGGGGCGGGAGGACAGCAGCGAATGAGACAGGTGGGTTCCTGTCCCCGGACCGTGCAGGTTCGCCTGGCACAGCCACCACGCTGCTCGCTTGAGGGGGTTCTGCAGCAACTTCCTGAGCGCCTGCTATGTTCCAGCTGGTCCCGTGAGCCAGTGCCTTCACGGAACACTCGTTCTGTAGGAAAGGAACACACGCTGGACAAGGAAATGTCGAGAGTGACGCGTGCGGCCGGGGCGAGGGGGTGGGGCGTGAGCTGTGCTGGTTTTGGTAGCCAGTGTGGCAGGCGGAATAACGGCCCTGAAGACATGCACGTCCTGAGCCCTTCGACCTGTGGCTGTTCCTCTGAGTGGCACGGAGGACTTTGCAGGTGTGTTTCCTTTAAGGATCTCGAGATAGAGAGATTGCCCCAGCTCACCCAGACGGCCCCTGACTGTAATACAGTGACAAACGTCATTTCGAAAGAAGACCTTCCTGCAGAAGAGAAGCCCATGTGGTGGCAGAGACTGAGGGTAGAGGCTGTGCTTTGAAGGCGGAGGGAGGGACCACCGGCCAGGACTCCGGTGCCACCGGAAGCGGCAGGGAAGCGGATTCTCCCTTTAGAGCTGGTGCCTTGGCTGTGGCCGGTGAAACGGGCTTCAGGTTTCTGACCTCCAGACTGGAGCGAATAAATTTGTGTCTCAAGTCACCGAGTGGATGGCGGTTTGTTCGAGCAAGTGACACAGGGGTCAGGGGTTGAGGAGGTGACATTCGAGCAGAGCCCCTCAGCGTCAGTGACTCGAGCTCTAGACCCCGGTACCCTCAGGAGGCCGGTGGGGCCCCTGCTGTGCGGTTCCAGGCCCAGCCGAGGACCAGGAATCCTGCGGGAGCCGGGAGCTCCGAGGGCCTCCAGCCTGGCTGCGAGCCACAGGGAATTTGTGTATTTTTAACGTAAAAATGTCAGTGGCGGTATAAATACCCTTTGCTTTTCTCCAGATTTAGTTGAGTATAAGTGCATCTTATTGATGGAACAAAATACTTCCTTGGCTTTCTAAATTGGGAGTTTCTTACATGGCCAAAGAGCCCACTGGCTTTCAGCGGAGCTGATTGGGAGCACTCGCTTACGTCACACAGCCGCCGAAGGCCCAGTGTCCAGTGCTAGTTTCACAGGGTCGTCTGCTCTGGTCTGGGACTCTCCCAAATGCCGGATGGGAGGCAAGGACTTGGGGGCTGATATTTTGGGGAGAGGTGGTCTCCTGAACCGGGAGTGGGGAACTGAGAGAGTGAGGTGGGGAGCGGGGGAAGCAAAGGCTGGGTGGGTGACCGAGCTCATGGTTGCCGTGACTGCTGAGGACCCTCTTAGAACCGTCCCTCTGTGGGATGGGAGGCTGGGGCGTGGAGGCCTGGTGCTGGGCGGGGGGCAGAGGGTGTGCCATAGATCCCACACCCCACTTGGTGTCTCACTGTGTGGTCTTCACCAAGTCCAGACTTGACGGGTCCCTGGGGGTCTGGAGGAAGGCAGGTGTTTCAGTCCCACCCTGGTCTGTCTCCATGATTGTTGGCCATCAGCGAGGCAGATGGTGCTCAGAAGGTCAAGAGGAAGTTCACATGTGTTAGGGGATGGGGGGGCACAGAGACAGACCAAAGGCGGGGTTACCTCCTGTGTGTGCTGTCCTCTCCTGACGCCTCTCGGGAGCCCCGTCTGCCGAGGGGCCCTTTCCCCAGGTCCCAGGACTCCTTCTTCCTCTTGTTCTATCCGAGGGCAGCTTTGCATTTCAGTGTCTGCATGTGCGGCCCCATCTGCCCTCCAGGTGCCTGCTTTTCCTTCCTCTCCAGAGAGCGGGGCACACGGGTGTGGTTAGTTCGCCGGCCCCTCTGTCATTCACAGGGAACAGAGCCTGGGGAGGAGGCGTGAGATGGGGGAGGGATGCTCCGTGCAGCCTCCTGTCCCTCAGCTAGAGGGGCACCAGCCCAGACGGTCAGCTCTGTGTTTGTAGTCAGGGGGCGGTGGCTTGTGACGAAGGTAGGACCCAGTCAGGATCTGGAGCTGTCCCTGGCAGGGAGATGGCCCTGGGGGAAGGAGGAATGGCGGACAGAGCCCACCTCTCCTGTCCCTTAATAACTACCTGGCGTGCTGTGTTCTGACCGGGGCTCTGTTCCACTCGCGTTCCAACCTGTGCTGGGAGCTCGCGGGACCTGGGGGAACTGCCTTTCCACATGGCGGTGGCCTTTGCCCAGTCTTGCTGGTGGCAGGGCTGCTGGTCACCCACCCCCGTGACACCCAGTGGAAGCGCCTCCCAAAGCGCGCACCACACCAGTGCACAGCTGGCCTCAAGTGGCCGCGTTCAAGTCTGCATTCTCTGATAAAGAACAACAGGTTTTTTTGAAGATTGCATCTTTTTAAATATCTCTTGTTTAAAAAGTAGGGTGTTCCCTGAGGTTGGGGACTGCCTTGCATTTCTGGCTAACCTGGTGCTCGTCTCGATGAAGAGAGTAGAAATGGAGGATTCATTTGGGGGAAATAGTTAAAAATATGAAATGGCCTGGCTGGTGTAGCTCAGTGAATTGAGCGCGGGCTGGGAACCAGAGGGTCCCGGTTCGATTCCCAGTCAGGGCACATGCCTGGGTTGCGGGCCAGGTCCCCATGAGGGCCATGTGAGAGGCAACCATACATTGCTGTTTCTCTCCTTCTCTGTCTCCCTCCCTTCCCCTCTCTCTAAAAAAATAAATAAAATCTTTCAAAAAAAAATATGGAATGCTCCTCTTATAAGTGTATTCAGGTTTTGGGACTCAGAAAATATTGCTTCCCGAGGCTGGCTCTGTTTCTGGCCCAGTGCCCGTGTGTGCTTTGAGGGCATGGCCGCTCCGTGTGACACACTCGCAGGAACGGACCGGGACTTATTCGATGCTCTTATAAAATCGGTGTTTTGCCCTGCACCACATTGGCTAGGGTTTCTGAACGGTGACAGTTTCCACAGTCCTGATAGCACGGCAGGCGGGGGCCGAGTTCCCCTTTGCACAGCCCCGCAGGGAGGGGCTCCTGAGGGCCTCAGTCTGGCGTGAGTCTGGCATGGAAGGGAATTCGGATCTCCTCGGCTGATTTGAGCTGCGGTGAGCTACGTTTTTCCTTCTCTTGCCCCTGTCACTGTTGCTGGGGGGAGAGGTTGCCGGGTGAAGAGTTGGCCCCCAGGAAGGAGAATCCAAGAGGTCAGATAGCTGTGGTCCTGCTCGGGGACAGCTCTCCCTGCGAGGACACTCCGAGGATGGGTTCGGCTGGGGATTCGGGAAGAGAGGCACCAGCCCTGGAAGGCCGCACATGTGGGGACCCTGGTGACAGCATCAAGTCACTGCCGCCCACCCTGCCTGTCGCTCAGGGGGCAGGTGGTCACAGCAGTCAGCGGCAGGGCCAGCACTCATGTCTGTGTTGAGACGGGGTTGTTGGGGGGCTGCTGGCTCTGCGCCTTCTCCCAAGACCCACCCAGCAACTCCCTGCATGTGGTCCGGGCAGGATCTTGACCATCCTACATCAACAGACTTGGAAGATTTGGTAACTTTGGTCATGGAAGAAGGAAAGAAGGAAGGAAGTGCGGCATTGGGACCCTGTCCAGCATCTCACTGCCTCCCTCGGAGACTTCCTGTCCCACCACAACCTGCTCAGTTGTCCTTTGTTTGCCTTACACTTGACCGTGATTCTGCGTATCAGAGTCACTGGCGAGGGCTCTGCCAACCGTGCAGGGGGCTGATCTTGACTCCCCACTTCTTGATCTCGGTCCGTCACCAAAACCGTTGAGCCATAGTCTCTCATTTGCTAATGTGCCGGTACCAGTGGTTCCCAGCGTGTGGTCCAGGGACCAACAGCATCACCATCATCTGGGAGTGAGTGAGACATGCACATTCTGAGGCCCCTGGGCCTCTGGGGGTAGAGCCCCGCAGGTGAGGAGCCTTTTTGCACCGATGTTGAGGCTCACTGCCGTACTCGGATGTAGGGAGTTATGTGAGGCTTCTGCTCCGTGCTGGCACTCTGGATCTGGCTTGTGTCTGTCGGAGAAGGAAAAGGCAGAGTGCCTCCCCTCGCCATGACCCCGTGGGCCGGCGGGAAATGGAGAAGGTAGGGGAGCTCTTTCCCCAGCAGCCCTGGAAGGAACCAGGGACAAGCCCCACAGAGCTTGCAGGGCCCGACCCAGACACCAGGGACTCAGCGCCTTGGGCAGCCGTGAACGAGGGTGCTGGTGAGGAAGTGCCCTTGGTGGTGAAGGGAGAAGAGGCCTGGCAGCCCTGGAAGCGCAGATGGGGTAACGGTCTGGCCACAGCCGGGCAGCTGCCACCATCCGTTTTGTGCCTGGGCTGACGTCCTCCGGAGGATGCGCCCGAGCACTGGGAGGTGCTTTTTGCGGGGACTCGGTGGCCTGGCCGGCCCTCACCAGCCCCTGCCTGCCTCTGTCCTCCTTGAGGGGCCCAGCAGGACGGGCACCATCACCCCAGATTGGGGGGGGAGTAGACAGGAACGGAGGCACCCAAAAACCGCGCACATTCACTGTCGAGCAAACGGGAAAAACTGAAGACTGGGCATGCAGAAAACACCCGTAAATCCACTCCCGAGAGGCCCCTCCTGTTCACAGTTTCACTTCCTCTGGTGCATTTTCAGTTCCTTTTCCCGCTTTTCACGCGGTGAGGTTCTCAACGGTTCTGTCCTGTCCTGACAGAAATCCTCGGACTCCCGCGAGCGCTTTGGCGCCTGTGCTGAGGTTGGCAGCATCTTCTGAGGCTCCTGCGCACCTGTGAGCAACCCGGCAGCCGCGCCCAAAATAAACGCAATGGGTGACAACGGCGCCTGTGTCCTGTGTCCTGAGCATCCGGTCCCCAGCCCCCGTTTTCCCACGTGCTTCAGGACCCAATCTTTGTCGTGCCGGGATGCGCTCCTCTAGTGGCTGGGATGCAGCCCTTCCCATCTGTGCGAAGGATGTCTCGAATCGCTGTGCCTTTGGGAGGGCTGCGTGGACCGCGGGAGGAACTGCATCCACTCGAGATGGTCCTGCCTGTTGGACGCCCCCCATCCCTGCACCGCCTCCCGCCTTCCTGTGCATCTGGGATACATTTTACTGTTGAAGTCCCTGGGGAACGGTGGCGTGGAAAGCAGCCACCGGCCCAGCGTCTCGGGGGAGCATCCTGGCCTTCTCACGATGCTCGTCTTAATTGCATGTGAAATATTTACACGGAGGAGGAGCTGTTGTGGGCTGTGCCGGCGGAGGGGAAGCCCCTGTTGCAGGCCCGGTGGCCTTGATGTAGGGAAGGTGCCCAGAGTGGAATTCCCACCTCCCGTTTCCCAGCCTGACCAGGTCTGGTGTTCCTCACCACCCAGAGGCCCTCTGTGACCCTGTGCAGAGTGTCAACCCTGATGCAGGGAGCTTAGAGGGGACGCGTGGGGTGGGTGACTGTCAATGCCGCTCCTCTCTTGACATTGTCAAACTTGTTTAGGGGACGTGTCACAGATGTGCACTCAATTACCATGTTAGTGCCCTGTGACGTGACCCGCCTCCTCGAGACCCCGCCCTGTGGAGAGGAAGCCCTGCTGCGGCAGGTGGCAGGGATGTGTGCTTAGGGTTCAGCTGACGAGACTCTCCTGCTGAGCTAACTCCACCAGCGTTTGCAGCGGAAGGGGCAGCAGGTGGGGGACGGCGCACCCCTGGGGAAGAAATGACTGAAAAAGCCCTCGTCTCTGACTGGGCTCCCTGGGTAGTAGACAGTCACAGTGCCGGACGTCTGCGGGGACCCCGGGGATACATTGCAAGGAGGGGCTGCCCTGCAGTCTCGGCAGAGCCCTTAGAGACCCGGGAGCTCCCACCCCGGAGGCCCTTCCTTGAGCTTTCTCAGTAGCTGGGAGCAGATGAGAGTCCATCTGCCTTTTCACCCTGCGTGGGGCCCTGGGGGGCAGTTCTAGGACGGGGTCCTGCAGGTGGGCTGGAACGGGCACGTGTCCACCCCATCCTCCCCTGGCCACGTGAGTGCAGCTGCCCTAGGTGTGGACGAGCCTTGGAGGGAAAGCAGAGACGCAGGGTTTGGAGCTGAGCCAGCCTGAATCTTAGTCTCGGTTCCCTTGTTGTCTTGCAGCGTCCCCCTTCTTTTCGGGATGGAAGGCCGGGTCCTGGGCTGCCGCCTCTGACATCGGGAGCTGGTGGCCTGTGGCAGGTGAGCGATGTGCACAGGGTGTTTGAGTGAGTCGCTGCACCTGGGCTGCTGCGTGGCAGCGGCCGCTGTGCCCTGACTGAGGCACACAGGTGCGTGTGGGGAGGCAAGCCCCGTGCACGTGCAGAGCAGCGCAGCGGGGAGAAGCAGCTTCCGGCGGCCGCTGACCATCTCCCTCCGGGCCCATCTTCACGGGAAGGTCAGATGTCAGCAGTGTGCCTGGCACCACAGCGTTCCCCAAACAGCCCCTCATTCCTGCTTCCTTTCTGCGGCTCCCCCTCTGTGGCCGCCACTGGAATGTTCTCTCTCTACCCAGAACCAGACGGAGCCCAGGTTGGCTGCCGTGTTGTGTTTGCACAAAGGACTATTCTTACAGCGTAAGGGGTCATGAGCTCCCAAACAGTGGCCAGCAGTGACGAAGGAGGTGGGACCTGAGGGAGCTCCAGGTGGCCCTGCTGTTCCAGGTCACCCCACAGGGCCCTGGGACAGCGTCTGTCCTTGGAGAACAATAGCAGAAAATGGTAAACGGAAGCACCAGCGGTGCTGCTGAGGGACACCTGGAGGCGGTTGGCTCCCGCAGCAGAGGGAAGAGTCGATGGTGTCCTGGCAGAACGTTCTCAGCTGTTTTCTTGGCTGCTCCTGCTATTCTCTGGCGGTGGAAGGAAACTGCCTTTTGTAAAGTGAGTTACGCCAGATCGTCTCCATCATGGTCGCAGCCTTCCTGTGTTTGAAAACAGCAGCGAAGAGCCCTCCCTCTCGGGCGAAAGGGCGGTGGGCAGAATTAAAACGGGCGTTTGCATCAGGCTGGGTAGTGGGGGGACGGGCGAGCGAGCAGCTCCAGGCTGCTTCCTGGAGGCTCGGGTGTGAGCAGTGAAAGCCCCTCCAAATCGAGTGGGAGCCGCTGGAGTTATTTCAGGTTCTTCTTTCATCACACAAACCTCTGCTCAGGAGTGGGGGTGGGGTAAGATTGGATTTTGTCCCAACTTTCTCCATGTCTTTGTTCGCCGGGATCCGCCTGTGCTTTAGGTTGGAAAAAATGTTCGGGATGTCTTCAGGGTGGGACCTGGGGGCTTTGAGTAGGGAAGTGAAGAATTCGGGGGGCGGGGGACGTGTTCTGGTCCCAGGGCCAGTCCCCAGCACACTGGGGTCCCAAAGACTTAAAATACTTCTTCCCTGGACGCAGCCTTTGGCAGGTCTTGCCTTATAAGCGCAGCCCCCTGGCTGGGAGGCTGCGGTCTGTTTGGGTGGCGGTGAGACCAGGAGAAAGGCGTCCACGTTCCTAGCATTCTTGGGGCCTGGTGTTGGCCAGAACGCTGGGGGTTTTGAAATCAAACACAAGTATGCAGCATGGTGCTTCTCTGTAGATAAACCTGAGAGATACCAGTGGGCTGTGCCGCGTGACTTCTGTCTGACCCAGAGCAGGCCCCCTCCTGGGCTGGACAGAGGGAGATTCGTGAGGGCCCAGCCTGGGGCAGTTCCCTGGCTCCAGCGGTTCCCTGGGTGTCATTTACGTGGTTTGCTTTTCCTGGCTCTGAGCCAGACTTAGGAGAGCAGCAAGACTTCTGGGAAGAGAAAACAGGAGGGAGGGGGGCAGGCCTGGCCGCCTGGAGATGAGCCAAAGCCACCTCCGTCTCCATCCAGGCTTAAAGGACTCCTGGGAGCCTGGGGAGGGAGGTGCACCCTTACCTGTCTGGCGATGGTGGAGTGGACCCGTGTCCCAGCATTACAGCAACCGTCACTGGCTGTGGCAAAACCAGCGTCTTGACATACGACCACCTTTTGTGGCTTTTCCCCCAGAAACATAACTGCGTGTTTTCTCTCTGCTTCTTCACATTCAAGATCTGATTTGTCTCAAGTTCATTGGGTGATGGAGCTTCCCAGGGTTTCAATTGCTATCTCCAAAGTTTTGTTGGTGCCTAGTTTTGTGATTGGTATGTCATTCCTGCAGCTCGGGGTCAGAATCTTAACCTGTTGGTGATCCGCTGTTAATCGCAGTCAGGAGGAGTTTATCAGGTGCCTGTGGATGCGGCTGCTGACAGCAATGGGCCGAGCGAGGGAGCAGGCAGGAGCCGACCCCAGTGCCCTTCACGCTAAGACCCGTGGGAATGGCTGACGGAACTGGAAGTGACAGAACTCTGCCCAACCGCAGGCTCTCCTGCGATGCCAGCCAAGGCTGGAGCTTGTGGGGGGCCCGGCTCGTCCCCACAGCTGTCCAGCTCTGGACACTTCAGCTGAGCGCCCTCCGCAGGCCGTGCCTGCTGCAGCCTGGGGCACCGTGCATCCTGCCCGCCTTACAGATGAGAAAGGAGGCTCACGGAGTTCGGGGTCTGAGGACTGTTTCTAACAAGAGGCGAAGCCCAGGCCTGCGGCCTGCGATTGTGAGCCCCAAGCCTCTCCTTCCTTGCCGCCTCCCTTTCCCGGCACCCGGGAGGGCACAGGAGCCCCGTGGGCGGTGACCCCACGGCCAGCCCAGATGACGTCTGAGCCCCAAATGCAAGCCACTCAGCTGACTTCTAGAGTAAAAACCACAGGTTCAATTAACTTCTTTTCTCTCAGAACCGTGCATTGACCTGAAGGTCAAGGGTGTAATTAAGAAATGAGTTCGGTGATGGCAAAGGATGGAGCCCTTCCGATTCCCGGACTCGTCCTCTCTCTGCAGGCATGGCCGAGCGGATACCCTCTGTCTGGACCGTGTGGAGAGTCCCTGATGAACTTGTTCTCCTGGGGTTATTTTTCAGACCGGGGATCTCCAAACGCTCCTGATGGTGCGAATGTCATGTAGCATCCGATGAGCTGTCCTGGAGTGTCCATCGTTGGCGTTCGGGGCACTCACAGCGCTGCGCAGCCCCCCCATCGCGGGGTCCTCTGCTCTCATCACCCCCGGGGAACGCCCACATCCATTCACAAACAACCCTTCCAGGGCCCGCTACCCTCCTCCCTGGGCGTCACTTTGGAGGCTTGACTAGGGCTCTGGTCTGGATGTTGGGGCGATCCCAGCTTTTTGATGTCCGTGGGACAAGAGCGCCTTCGGCCAGCGTCCTTGACGTGGAGACATCCAGGCCTGCGTGGACCATCCCTGGCCAGGGGACCCAGAGGCACTGGTTCCGCACCTGCCGAGGCCTGTGTGGGCCCCTTTGGGACGTCCAAACCGGTGGCAAACTGGGTTAAAAACTGTCGGACTCGGTAAGAACTTTATCGGAGCCAAAGGACATGCCTGGAAGCAAGATCTCAACAGACTGAGCAAAATGCTTCTTTAAAAGGACAGTTTGCAGCTTTTATACATTCAGAATTAAAGAAGGACCCCGAGGAAGATGACATGGGGGTGGGGGAAGCAGGGCGGGACTGAATCACAGGAGGGTTAGGATGCTGGAAGGTTCTCTGCTCCCTCTCAAGGGCGGTTATGGCTTCTTTGAAAGGCGCATTCACCTTGATGCGCAGAAATGACAGACAGTGCTGGCTTCAGGCAAAGGTTAAACTTTTCAGAAGTCTGGGCCGCGGGGTGACTGCCCACCAGGACCCATCGGGTGAGGAATTTATGGTGGATCACACTGTGGAACCCCTTTGTGGCCCACAGGCCCGACCTCCCCAAGACCAGGACAGGGGAGCCTCGCAGCCCTGCCTGGACCCGATACCTTACTCAGCCCCTTTCAAAACCTTTGCGTTAAACCCCCTCACAGGCTTCAATCCATAAAGGGCCCCCACTGAATGCGGGAGATCACCGGCCTCGAAGGAAGGCCTGCAGCAGGTGGACAGACTGGAAACCAGAGCTGGGGCCCCCCAGCCCCCCCAGCCACATGCCAGACTAAAAGTGGCATTTGCATTCCTCAGAGACTTGTGCTTGGGCCTCAGAGCTACTGGCCTTGCCTTTCCATGCTTCTTAAAGCCGGCTGCCTCGGGAAGGCAAGGGGAAATTTTTAACATACTTGCGGCTTTGGAGATAAAAGGTGTGAATGGAGAAAGAGCCTGCCATTGTTTATTCTAGGAGCCTTCCAGTCTCTGACTGAGACCTGCTCCAACTCACAAAGAAATTTCCAGTCTAATCAGAAAGCCCGGGTTTCCTGTCCCTGGGGCTGGCGTTTCCCCCCTTTGTTAGTTCATTTTGCAGAGTCCGATGGGCAGACTGCTCTGCAGGGAGGGCCACGGCAAGGCCTTGTGGTCCTGGGTCCGGCCAGTGGCTCTGTGCACAGCTCACAGCCTTGGTCCTGTTTTTAGTGGAATTTCAGTGGTGATCACCTGAGCCCACGTGGCATAAATTCATTTCCTTGGCCCTCAGTTTCCTCATCTGCAGAAACAGAGCCTCAGAAGGTTCTCAGATCAAAAGAAATTGGTAGGCCCTCAGACTTGCTCTGGAAGAAACCCAGGAGGGTGACTAGAGAGACCCAGAGGTCGAACACGGCAGGTCGCGGATGGCCTGGGCGCCGGAGTCTGAGAATTGAAGCTGCTCTTCGCGAGCTGGACTTCTCCCAGTCACCTGGCCCCCGAGGCTCACCCAGCGCGCGCCTGGCCGAGCACGGAGGTCCTGGACCGCTTTTGCATTTCAGCCGGCAGGCTGTGGATCTGTGCCCATCGCTGGCCCACTGGGGGAGAGCGCACGGCCATGGGGGTGTCTGGGCCAGGCGTCTCTGGACCAGGGAGTCGTGGCCGCTGGTTCTCCCAGGAAAGGGAAGAGGCGCCTGTCCTCACCTGGGCTTCTGTGAAAGTTTCCCATCCCTCCTCCCTCTCCCTTCCACCCTCTCTCCTTCCCTCCTTGTCTCTGGTTTTGCCACAGCCCCACCCCCTTGGGCCAGCCATGCAGCCTCTCTGGGACCCCCTTCTCGAGTCATCATTAAGGGTCCCCAACATTAGTCCAGCGGCTTCTCTGTGGACATGTAGTCGGGGTGGCCCTGGGGTGGCCCTGCCCTGCCATTTCTCAAGCACATTGCCCTCCTGACCCCAGGTCGCCCCAGGGGTCCCAAAGGTCCAAGAGGGATTAACCTGACCCGCTGGCCAGAGGGAATCACTCGGGGCCCCCCTTCCAGGCGGTGAGCTGCTGGCCCCAGGAGAGCCAGGCTGGGCTGACCCAGGTCTTCTGGCGTGCGTGCTCTGACGTCTGTAGGGTGGGTGGCCAGCTGCGATGCTGCTGTCCCCGTTGGGGGACACGGGGCCTGTAGCCACACATGAGCTGCACCCAGTACCTCCCTCCGCTCTGCTAGGGGTGGGGAGGGACTTGAAAGGCCTCTGAGCCAGGCTTTGCACTTGGCAGAGGAAGCAGACTTAGCTGGCTGGTGGCTGTCCGAGGTCACAGAGTGTCTTCCTATTGCAACCACCAGACCCGGGTCGGCCCCCTCTGCCGCCAGCGCCGGGAGGGGCTGCCCGGCCGTGCCTGTGTGGTGGGGCCCTTGCCCTGGCTCCCTGTGCACCGGCACCTTTCCCTCCCCTGCCTCCCCACCCAGCACCGGTAGCCTTGGACTTTGTGCTCAGTAAACACAGCTCAGTTCTTTGTCCTTCTCTTCCATGGCCCACGAATCCTCTCTGCACTTCCTGTGCCTGCAGATGGGCTGGGATGTATGTGCACCTTCCCCGCAGCCTGCGGGCTCAGCCGAAATTTGAACGGGGTTCATCGAGGCTCCAGGCTGGCCTGGGGCGTCCTGTGATGAGAGCAGCCCTCTAGAGCCTGGTTTGTCGAACATAATAAATTGATTTTTTAGAGAGAGAAAGAAAGGGGAGTGGGGGGAGAGAGAGCGAGAAGCATCGATCCGTTCGTTACTTGTCCATGCATTCATTGGTTGACTTTTTTTGTATGTGCCCTGACCGGGGATTGAACCCACTTCCTTGGGGCATCGGGATGATGCTCTAGCCAGCTGAGCTACCCGACCAGGGCCAACATAATTTTTATCAGCAGCAGCAGAAGCGTGTTTATCTTCATGGGCTCTTAGCGGGTCCTTTTAGAGGGTCTGCAGCAAGCTTTGCAGGTATGGGTGGTTTTTATTTCTCTTCTCTTTATTTCCTTCATCTGTTTGATTTTTTTGTTTTCTCGTTCCATCCAGACACGGTTAGCCCATTTTCAGAGTGGGGAAGACCTTAGGGTTTTGGCTGCACTTGGGCCTACTCTGAGCGAACTCTGAAAAGCCAAGGAGCCCCCCAGGCGGTCTGTGGAACCCCAGGGCCCAGGCGACTTCCGGGCCGCTGTGGGTAGTGACTGGAAACGGCGGTCCTTCGGAACCATGCGGGCTGCTCGGCGTTCGGGTCTCGCAGTGGTACCTGAGGTTCCAAAACACTTTACCACCGAAGGGAGACCCGTGCGCAGCCCCCAGCAAACGCCGACTGGCTCCTGTCTCCGCGGGTTCGCCTGTTCCGGATGCTTCTCATAAGTGGCACCACCGAATCACACTGCTGGGGCTCACTCCTGCTGTGGTGTGCCCCGGCATCGCCTTCCTTTCTGTGGGGGTCTCCTCTGGGAGGCAGACCGCCGGCCTGTTCTGGCCGCTGGCTCCCGCGAGCAGTGTGGCGGGGGCACGGCCTATCTTGCTGTCCTGCTTCATTCTCCCAGCTCTTGGAGAGACCCTAGCTTTTGACTCCTGCTCCAGCCCACCCCACGCCTGTCCCCAGTATTTTCCAACTCTCCAAGAGCCAGTGTCGGCCTGCTGCTGAAATCCCCCGCGGCGCGGGCCAGAGTGGGTCGCCGTCACACAGAGGCTGGTGTGCTGTTGTCCCTGTGGGTTCACTCAGCTGTGTGTTGGCACAGCAATGCCAGGAACAGCGAGTGACCTCGGAAGGTGCTGCTCGCTGAGGGATGTTGACAGCAGACCTGCCAGGTGTTTCTGCAGGTGGGGGCCCCTGGTCACCTGCGTCAGGACCACACACACGGGAGTCTTGTTTTGAGAAAACAGCCCTCTGGGCCTCCTCTGTGCTGGCTGCTGCTGGTCTGTCCCTCTGTCCCGTCCACACTGATGTGGGTAGAGCTGGGTGCAAGGCCCTCCTGAGAGGACCGGCCAGCGGAGAGGATGGGGCAGCGAGAGAACAGGTGGCCTCTCCCTGCAGCGTAGCCTGGCGCGCTCTCCGCTTCCCCTGACCGAGGGGCCCTGTCTCCCCCGGGTCCAGTGGCCGCCGCCCCTTCCCCTCACCTCTGCTGTCCCGTCCCCCACCCCCCACGCCTCTGCTGATTGTCCCTTTATTACACTTTTGTAAAGTGATGCTAATCTGAGTGCATGGGCCTGTCCTGTCGTGTCTCTTGAGTGACGGCACAGCCTGTCCCTGCCTGGTGACGATGCCACTGCGGGGCTGGGAGCCTTCACCCCGCTGACCTCTAGCTCCTCCGAGCCGGGGGCCACCGGCCCAGTCAGCCCCTGACGTTCCCTGCTGCTTTGTGTCCACAGCCGAGCATCCCGCAGAGGAGGCAGCGTTTCCCGAACCTCCCTGGCTCCAGAGTTTGCAGGTGAAACACATGCCTTCTCGGGGCGGGAAGGGAAAGGACAGACAGGGCCTGTGGGCTCTGGGAGGGTGGCCTGCCCCGGGGGCTCCTCACACCCAGCCTCTCAGCTTCCTTCCAGGGCTTGGAATCCCATGGCTGGGTCCTCCCACCCCTTGGTCTGTGTCCTGGGGGTGGGGTGAGGTGCCCAGAGCTGGCTGCGCCCCTGCAGCTGCTCACACCCAGCACCCTGGCTCCAGTCTCTGATCCTGTCCTGGGCTGCGGGCGGGCGGGGGGGAAACCTGAGAACGCTGCCCCTCCAGACTCAGCACGCCCTGGGAAGGGGACAGCAGGTGGCAGGTGGGAGCCCAGCCCGGTGTCCCGTGTCTCTACCTGCCTGGTTCCAGTAGGGTCTCCCCTCCTCCCCTCCTTCCCTCCCTCCTTCCTGCCTGCCTGCCTTCTAGGGGGTGGGCATGTTCGCGTTCAGAAAATCTCAGAAGGGCCACTTGCTTCCTTCCTTCGGGGCACTGTACCTACATTCATGGGTTTGGGTAAAAATGGATCAGTCAGAAATCTGTGGAGCAGCAGGTTTATGGGAAACATTCCCGTTCAATTGTAACAGATTTTAACTGTTACATTCTCTGCACTCCAGGTCCACCTCACTCCACTTTGCCACCTGGCTGTCGGCCTGGGGGCCTGTGGACCAGCATCCAGGCAGGCATGAGTGCCCGCCCCCAGCCGAGGATGGCAGGGTGGGGGGGGTGGGGGGAGTGGCGCTGCCTGTTTGTAGGTGAGGTTTTATTGGAGCCCAGCCGGGCCCCACACTGGCTGCGGCTGCGTCTGCCTTTTGAAGGCAGAGCTGACCGGCTCCCACAAAGGCCAGATGGCCCACAAAGCCTAAAACAGTCACTGGCTGGCCCTGTGGTGTCAGCAGGGGACAGGGAGCATCTCTGCTCATCGTGACGGGGTCGGGGGTGCTGCTGGCACGTGGGGGGTTGAGGCTGGGGTTCCATCGTTTGATGGGACCAAACGTATGGACTGTGCAGTTGGGGGGGGCGGGGAGACCATGGGGTGATGAAGCAGATGGTAGATGGTCTGCTGAGTGGATTTCTTTTTTTTTTTTTTTACAAGGAACGAACACGTGCAAAGCATGAGGTGCTTGGAGGGCCTTGGGGAGGCCACGTCCTCACGGGCAGGGACAGTTCAGTCGGACCCAGTGGAGGCCGGGTGGGGGAGCGTCTTGCACCGCCGTCTGCACTGGGGCCAGGAAATGGGGCCGGGGTTCTCAGTGGAGGGACCGCTGCAGATTCTCGGGGGGCAGGGGTGAGTGGGTCCCGTGCTGATGCTCTGTCCTGTCTGCGGATGAGAACGTCCTGAGAGCTTTTTACAAGTAAAGGTGCTGCTTAGAAGCTTCCCCGGGTGGTTCCAGCAGAGCCAGGGCTGAGGAGCTGTACATTGGAAGCCCTCGGGGGCATGGGCGTGCCAGTGTGGCTGGGAGGTGGAGACAGACCTGACCTTGACCCGGAAACGGGAGGGAAAGGAACCGAAAAGAGCCAGTGTGCCAGCCAGGACTCGGATTAGAGGGTAGATAACGACGCTGGTGCTGCTGGCGCTCGCCGAGGGCAGCGGTCCTCCACAGGGGCCGTGCCGCCCCTCGGGGCACTTGGCCGGGGCTGGAGGCGTCTCAGGCTGTTTGGGAGCAGACGTGCTGTTGGTTTCTGAAGGGCAGAGGCAGGGAGGCTGCCCAGCCCCCTGCAGTGTGCAGGGCGGCCCCCACCCCCGAACGACCCCATCCAGGGTGTTGGGCAGCCTCCAGGGACCAGGGACCCTGTCTGGGGCTCCCCACTATCGGGGGGCTGATGCTGGCGCTTCGCTAAGCACCGGGCACATGGAGCTGGTGTTATCCACACTTTGAAGAGGTAGAAAGTGGTATTGTCCCCGTTTTACAGATGAGGACATGGAGGCACCAGGAAGTTGAGTGACTTACGCGTCTGAGGTGTTTCAAACTTGGGACGGAGTGACACCGTTGATTAAGGGAGGGGTCATCCAGGAGAGGAGAGGCGACTTTGGTCTGGATCGGTGTGGGCTCCTCCGAGTAGAAGTGCAGAAAATCTGCGGTTTGTCGGGGCCACGCCCGTCTGGGCCCTGCACACGGCTGTGGGGACCCAGTGCGGGGCCCACGCGTCCTCCTTTTGCAAGGGGATGATGCAGGGGGTGGCCCTTCGACGTGTGCTGCATGCTCGCCTGGCCTGGCAGGTCAGGCCATCCTCCCGGCTCAGGTGCTGGGAGCAGAGGCCCAGAGAGGTTAAGTAACACGTCCAAGAGCACACAGCTGTCATGGCCCTCCGGTCTGACTCCAAAACGCCGCGTCTCCTTCTTTGTGCCACGTCGTCTCCCCAGTTCCATCCCCACTGCAGTCTGAGGAGGAGGCAGAGGACATCGGTGATATGTTAATAAAAATTTACTAAGGATCAAGCGCGGACACCGAGGACCACGCCGGAAGACCACGCGGGGTCTCGGGACCAGAGCCAGGCCCGCCCAGCCTGGGCGGTGGGGCTGGAGGCGGGAGGCTGAGCAGGCGGAGCCGCGGACACCTGCTTATCCCCCAGGCTGCAGGGGGCTCGACCCACTGGTGAGCAACATCTTTTTCTTTCCTGGTCCGTTTCCAGAATTACTGGCTCTTGATGAATCCGTAAATGTGACATTCCATTTCTGTAAGAAGACACATTAAAACTCTAAATGCTGGTAACGGGCTGTCTGGCCTCCGCTGCGTGGCCTCCACCTGGGGCTGTCCCTCGTGTCCACCCCGAGGCCAGCCCTCGCTCTCCTCCCCAGCAGAAAGTCCCGCCGCATCGCCGCTGCCGTCAAGCGGGACCCTCGTGTCTGGGGCTCCGAGTCTGCTGAGCCCGGTGCCTCCCCAGTGCGTCCCGCCCTCGGCTTCCTCCAGCTGCTGGGGTTCCTGCCTGCGGTTCTGCTTCTGCGTTTTTCTATTTGAATTACCAAGTATTTCTTCGCTTGGTGCCGATGCTGCTGCAGACTGGCTGCCTTCCTGCACCCCCCCAGAAGGAACTGGACGCGGATGCCCCCTGAGCTGCAGCCCGGGGGCCCCGGAGCCCGGCCCCCCCCTCCGGTTTTCTGACAGTGCCGGCGCGTCCTCGGTTCACCGCTGTGTTCGGGCAGCGCCGGCACCTTAGTGAAAGTGGCTGTTTCAAAGCCCCAATTACGTAGTTACCACTAAGGAACGCCTCTGCAGGGCAAGCTGGCGAGAGCTGCACAGTGAGGCTCTGGAGGGGGGCGGTTCCCCGTCGCCCGCCGGCACCTGACTCACCCTGCAGGAACGTGGCAAGCAGCGAGGGGCGGTTCCCTGCTTGTTGGGGATCTTAGGAACGAATGTTCCGGAAGCATGGAGGCAAGACCGCATTTTACGTTAGAAGCCATGACTCTGTGTTGGGAGCCTCACTTTCCTTTGCTTCTCGGAGACCCGCTTGTATTAGATGCAACTGGCAAGAGAGATCTGGGGACAGGTGTGACAGGGGGCAGCGAGGAGAAGGGGTTGTCCTGAGAAGACAGGTCTGCGTCCACAGCTGTCCCTTCTGGTCTCGGGGGCGGCCATACCCAAGTCCCACAGACCGGGTGGCTTGAAACAACAGAAAGCCATTCTCACGGCCTACCTGCCAGGAGTCCGACGTCAGGGCGTGGGCGGGCCGTGGGGGTGGAATTCATGCGCCTTCCGCAGCTGCCTGACCGGAGGGCAGAGGCGAGGCCTCCGGCAGAGAGCCTGGGCTGCCACCGCCACCTCCCTCCCTGTCCCTTCCCAGAAAGGGGTGGCCAGGCCCTGCGCCCCCTGCCCTGAGACCCACTCGTAAGTAGACAGAGACCCGCTGTTTTTCTGGAAGGAAAAAGGGGGTGAAGAAATCAGTGCTGAGCAGTGCCATGTCACTGAAGTTTTAGCGGAGTTATTTTTTTAAAGGGAGGACGAGGCGGAAAGACATTTTACTAAATTATTCTGAAGTTCATTTGGAAGAGAAGAATAGGTAAGAATAACTGACAGGAGACTTAGAGTTCCTGGAAACTGTCCCTCCGCAGAGCAGGCATGGGAAGACCACCGTGGTTAAATAAGGGCTGTTACCTGTCTAAAAACAGTCAACAGGTGGCACAGGAGAGGCCAGAGTCACACCCTGTGGCCGTGCAGACGCCTTTAGGTGGCACCACCTCCGTCGGGAGCGGACGGACTGTTCCGGAACGAGGCAGGAGGCATTGCTCTGCTCTGCGCTAATTCTGCGTAGCTCCTCTCTGAGCAGCGACGCGACCCTCTGTGCCCTGGTGTCCGCACTGAAGCCGACATTTAAATAAAGGAAAGCCTCCTTGGTTGGGGTTCTCATTAGGAGCGCCCCCCCCCCCGCCCCGACCCCACTCCCCGCCGTGCTTCAGGGCGAGGTCACAACGGAAAGGCTGATGCAGCTGCGTCATGGAGACTTTATAAGTTACCACACGGATTCGCGCTTTTAGGGCCAACGGAGTCGGGAGATGTTGGCAGCTGAGAAGGTCAGATTCAAGGCAGACATCGAGCAGAGGATCCCAAGTGACGGTCAGAAAGCAGGCGATGAGAAGTCGCGGGTGTGTGACACGGTTGCTGGCCCGGGGTCAGAGGCACGTGCATTTGGACTTCGGTGGTCCACTTCCCACGCGCAAGGGTGGCAGAGCTTCGGGTGAACTGCCACGGAAAGGCGGGAGCAGACGCCCGCTGCTGGGGAGGGCAGGACTTGCGACCACTCCCCGGAGACCGTCTGCCCTCCTCCTGCCCTGCGAGAAGGTGGTCCTGAGACAGTGGCCCCGATCCCTGCGGGCAAGCGGTGTGCGGACGGCCACTGCCCCACCTGGTACAGACGGCAGCACGTGGCTGGGAACTGCTGTCCTCTCACGGTTCCTTAATCAGCATCGATGAAGCATGTAGGTTCGTGATCGGTTTTTTGCTCTAGAGACCCTGGCTAGAAATTCGTGGACGTGGTAGATAGTGAAGAAACGCCTTCCTTCACTCCGCGAACCCGTTGGTTGCTTACTCTGCTCGATGCCGCCAGGTCCCCGGAAAGCAGGCGGGTGAAGCTGGCCTGGTGGAGAGGCGGCAGCGAAGTGGTGCAGCGAGGAGGGACACCCCCAGAACCACGCACTTGCGCAGTCTTCTCCCCTGGCAGTGCCGAGGCCCACAGACACCTTGGATCAGTACGTCGGGGGTCCACTTGGACTTGCTGGCTGTTTTTGGCTGTCCCGTTGGTTGGCTTGGTTTCACCGGGGGCCTTGCAAGGGCTGTTGCTTAGCCTCATGTCCCTTTTTGTTTCAGCGACTCCTGCCGTGCCTTCACAGTATTAGATTCCTGTCTTGAACTTGAACCTCAGACACGGCCCGTATGTATCACTGTCGAGAACCGTCGGAGGGATCGGGCAGCCCTGGGCCTTAGAAGCTGCCCCGTCCCCTCAGGCTTGTGTTTCCATCTGAATCTCACGAGCGAACCTCAGGGGAAACCTCTTTTAATAAAAGCCGAACGTGGCTCAGTTTCCTCGTCTGTACAATGGGCGGCACCGGCCAGATCTGTGTCTCCCCAAGAGGCGTCTAAGCTGAGCTTTGAGAAGCATTTTTAGTTGAAGCACGTGTACTGGAAGTATGTGTCCATCTGTCTGGCCGATCGACTGGCTTTCTCTTTAAAGTGATGGAAAGCTGCCTTCCAAACAACTAGCTGCCTTGAATAAGCTGAACTGGGCTTAAGAGGAAATACTAAATCATATTTGATTAATTTTTTGCTTAAGAGCCACAGGAAATCAGTGACTGATGTTTGGAAATCACTGATCCTTCGAGGCTGATGTTTTGCCGTCTCGGTGACCGTGTCAGGCGGGTCAGCCCTCGGGGGCAGCCCCTGCCCGGCCCCGGTTGAGCGAGTGGCCTTCTCTTCTCGTCACTGTCGGAAGTCCCTCGGACACAGTCCTGCTTCTGCCTTCTCGCCCGTGGCCGGGGGTCAGGGGTAGTTGTGGTCAGGGCTGATCACGAGGCCCTGCCTCCCAGCCTGGCTGCGGCCGGCTCGCTCTCGAGGGGGGGCTGGTCCTCCCATGTGACTCGGGGCGGGGGGGGGGGCAGACCACAAGCTGCCACCATGACGAACGTCCCTGCCGCCGAGCAGGTGTCGTGCCACCCACTGGGTGGGTGGGTTCTCCTTTGAACGCCTGGCCGTCTCAGCAGCTGGGCGCTGGCGGGGGAGCCCCCCCCACATGTGGTGCGACAAGCCAACCGAGGCGTCCCAGCGCCCAGGCCCCCAAGAGCCCAGCAGACATGATGGAAACGCCCCCACCTCCCCGCTTCTCCCTTCTCGATGCCAGCTCCATGTACGCTGTTGTCCCTGTCGAGTGACAAGCAGTGGAGGGAAGGGACCAGACCTGCACTCCCCGTGTCTTCAGTGGCCCCCACACGCTGGTTCTGAGTGCTGTTTGAACAGAACGTCAGCCCGTTCACCAGGCGACACCGGACACCAGCTCGGGCCAGGCCCTGTGTGTGCTGCTGGGAACGGGCAAGATGGGGACGCCCAGTGTCCCGATCTCAAGGAGACACGTGTGGTGAGGGGACTGAGATGGCAGCTGCGGAGCCACTGCAGTGATGCTCGGGACCAAAGCAGGGACCGTCCAGGACAGCGGACCGGGGCCTCCCGGGAGAGCTCAGGCAGGAGATGGGGTCCCGGGTGCAAAGGCACCACTTGGCGGGGTCCCTCTTGACTGGGCAGGTTTTAATGCAGCAGAAATGGGGGTTCGCCCCCTGCTGTGTTTGGCTAGTGCGCAGGGCACGCAGGGGAACGCGTGAGGCAGGCCTGCAGTGGGGGCGGAGCGCGAGGGGCTGGGAAGACAACCAGGAGGCTGGGTTGTCTTCTGCAGACTGAGGGGCATCTCCTGGGGGTGTCGACTTCACCCAAGGTGACGATGGTCTGGGCCCGGCACGGGGAACACCCCCACAGCGGGACGTCCGGTCACCCTCAGGGAGGAGGCCCGGGAGCAGGAAGCGAGGGCCCCAGAGACTCCCTACGCCCCCCCCACGCCCACCCACAACCCTCTGATTCTCCAGACCCAGAGCTTCTGACTGGCACCAGCCAGTGAAAACATCCCACGTCACCACGCCAACCACCAGCCACCACACTCCCCAGGGTAGAACCCGCGAGTGAGGAGTGCCACACGTGTGCGCACACCGTGGCTCCGGGGCCCCTCCCGCTGACCTCACAGAGCCTGCGGGTGGCTTTGAGCTGCCAGCTTGGGGCAACCGATGGGGACTCAAGGGCATGCGTGCGGCACACGGAACCTTCACCCTCTGAGCGTCCGGGTCTCACGCTCAGACGTTGTTCTGTGAACACGGGTGCCCTTAGGTGTGTGCTGGCCCCAGTCAGGACAGAGTCCGGTTCCTGGAAACGCACACCCAGGGCTGTTGGCTGAGCCGACGCGGCGCCTGCCTGGGAAACGGCCACCTTTCTCGGACTCGGGGACCGAGGTGCGTGGCTCTGCACGCGGACCTCGGGGCTGTACCCAGACGGCCTGCCGGGGGCCCCGCACAGCCGCTGCTGCCCCCTCGAACCAAACTCAGTTGCTGCACTGGAGTGAAGTCCACTCCAGACGCACTGGTGTCCGAGGCCAGCGCGCCTGGTGCCCTCCCATGGGCCACGGTGGGGCATGTTCGTCTCCTGCTCCAGGTGGGCTCAGGAAGGTTCTAGAGGAGAGGCTTCTGTGACTGGGGAAAAAAGTCCCCCTGGGGGCAGGGAGGGCTGAGTTTCTCTGTGCACGCTGGTCCTCTCGTAACTGGAGCCTGTGCCTTCCCTGCCAAGGGAGGGACAGCCTGGAAAGGGGACACCGGTCACGTGCTGGCTTTTCCACTTGGGTTATTGCCCAGGCCAGTCAGGTCAAGGGTCAAGAGGTGGAGGGAGCTGGGGTGCTGTGGAGGCCGCAGGATCTGTACCCCTGTAAGGGTGTCTGCATGGGGGCTGGAGGAAGAGGCGTTGGCACCTACAGACCCCCGACCCTCCTTCCTCCTGGTCTCGGTGGGACCCCGTGAAGGCCAGGCGGGCCCTACAGCCACCGTGTGGCCAGCCAGGAGCCAGGGATGTGGGGGCTCAGGCGGCTACCCGCTGGAGGACAGGTCAGCTGGGGAGGGGCGTCTTTGGGTGATTTTGGCCCCCTGGGATACAGGTTTGGGGAGTGAGCAAGGAGCAAACTCGGTGCAGTTTCTGTTGACGGGCCTGGTGACTCAAATCACCGAGAATGGGCAGAAGCTCAAACTCTCTTTTTTAACCCCAGGGGACATGTGACGACTCAACATGACCCTCCTGCTCCAGAGGCTGGAGTCAGACGCGGAGAGTGAGTCACCCTAGCGAGGCAGGACAGAGTGCCAGGCAGAGCTGGCTGCATCCCCATCCGTCCGCGCTGGCACGCGGCGGGGCCCCCGCAGAAGCTGGTGCAGCGCTCAGCACCCCCTGGGGCCCCGCGAGGGCCTTCTCCCCGCTGGAGATGCCTGTGATTGGTGTGTTCTTCCTGCTCCTGGGATAGAATGTTGGCAGATGGGCCTCCACAAGACGATTCTGTGCTTCTGGAATCTGAGGAGGGGCGAGTAGAGCTGAGGGATGGTGTGCGGTTCCCACACTTGCCACCAGAATCTGTGCGTAGCCCTCTCTGTGCCCAGCGACGTCATCCGTTCGGAGGCCAGCCTCCCAGTGTCTGGGGCAGAGCCGCAACCAGACTCTTCTCTCTCTCTCAGCGAAGCGGCTTTTCTCCGAGAAGAGGAAAGCTCATTCGTGATGAGTCAGGCACGGGTCAGCTTTACTGCCCCTTCCTGTCTCCTAGATCTGACGTCTACCCAGGGAGCAGAGACAGCTTCCGCAAGGCCGGGGCTGTGGGGACGGGGACAGGTGACAGACGGCCTGCCCTTCTGTCCTGTCCTGAGGGCCAGTGCTAGCCGCCACCCTGACCAAGGGCGCCTGCCGCCTCAGGCTGTCCCGGACAGATGGCCGACCCCCAGGGAAGGTGGGCAAGTCCAGTTTCTCGTGGACGGTGCCCACACTCGGAGGCCGGGCCACCCAGGTAAAGCCACCCGTGTTTCAGCGTGTCCATAACTTAGATTTCCAGAATAGGGTGGGATTTCTGACTTCAGCCTGCTACGTGCATGCATGTGATCACATCACATCAGCCTTCCAGGGGGAGGGGGCACTTGACATTTAGGGTGATTTTGGCTCCTCAAAGGAGATTTATCCCAGGGTTCGCTCCCCGAATACCTCTGAAGCCTAGAAGAGATGTGCCCTCTGGCATGGCCCCACGGACCTCTCCGCAGCAGGCGTGCGAGGATCCCCAGTGTCGAGCCGCCTGGCATGCTGAGAGTCCCGTGTGTGACCAGAAAGGAAAAGCGAGAACGCAAAATCAAGCGCGCTGGTCCGTTTATTTACTCCGTGTCCACGGGACTTTTCTCACACGCTCCTCCACACGGGGCGACCGTGACCCCCGACCCAGAGTCGTTTCTAAACAGAGATACAGCCCGTCGGGCCGTTGCGCTCCCTTCTTTCACACCCCTGTGCACAAGCGCACACACACACACACTTCGGCTCCAGGAAATCGTAATGGGCCGTAAAAACAGAAGGACCCGGGTGTTGCACAAATAAGTGAACAGCTCGTTTATTCGTCTGCGTTGGAGCGCCTGCTCTGCGCGGCTCCGTCACAGCACAGGGCGCAGGAGCGGGCTGGGCGCTGCGGCCTCACAGAGCATCTCCCAGAGAACTCGGGACGTGTCCGGGGTGGGGTGAGGGGTGCCGCTGCTGCGGGCGCCTGTCCCCTGCCAATTCGGTGACATTCGAGCAGAGATGTGGATGCAGGAGGGATCCGTCCTGGGACTTGGTGGCAGCCACCCAAGCTGCGGGACAGCATGTGCAATGGCCCTGGGGCAGCAGGGGAAGGCCCAGCCTGTCCTGCAGGCTGTGGAGGCTGCTGTGAGCCCTCAGAAGGCTTTGGAGGACCTGGAACAGAGTCCTGGCTTCTCCAAACGTCCTGTCACTGTGGGGTGGCCTGGGGGGGTGGTGCAGAGGGGGAGAGTGGGACGCCAGCCTGGCAGAAAGGAGGGCAGTGGTGTGGAGGTGCCTGGACTGGGGGGAGGGGCATGCCCCGCAGGGAGGGGGAGGGGGAATCTCAGCATTTTGGCAGCGGAGTGAGCCAATCAGCATTGACTGAGGTGGCAAAGGTGGAGTGTCGGGGCAGGGGGTTGGGCAAACCCCAGAGTCGGGTTTGGACCCAGGAGGTTCCATGCTCAATCGGTCCTGAAGGGGAGGCCTCGACTGTCTGGGTTCTGGGTTCAGGGGTCACTTGTCAACCGGGCAGGAACCTAGCCATGCCCACGTGTGCTGGGAGGGGTCAGACCGCCTGGGCGTCTGAGTTTAAGGCTCCATACGGGCTTTCCTTGTCAAGGGGAGACACACCCTCACATTCCCGACACGTGTCTGGGAAGGCAGGTGATAAATGTTCCGTAATAGTACTTAATTTTTTAAACATTTTGCTGCAGCTATGTAAACCATGTACAGAAATAGGGAAGTGGTAAAAATAAGATAAATGAAATGGAAAACCGTGAATAAATAGGGAAAATAATATAATGCATGGTAAGTATAAGATACAGTCATATACTTGTAAGTGCACATAAGTGTATCTGCAGCGGTAGTTAGTGTCTTGTAAAATGCAGTATCCCGTCGTTTCTCCTGACAGGACTTGCGTAGTAAAGTGAGGACCGGCTCGAAGGGGTGCGGTACGTGAGCTCACGAGGCTTGAACCTGAGGCTCGGGGGTGTTGGCTGCGTGCAGGTGTGAGGCCAGCAGGCGAGTCACGCAGGCGTGCAGGGCTGTGCGGAGCAGGGCTGAGCAGGAGGTGGAGAGAGGTTTCGGGGGGCACCGGTGAGGGGAGCCTGTTCTGGGAGCGGAAGCTGGAGTGGAGGCTCGCTGGAGAGGCGGAGCCTGAGCGGGATCCTCGATTCGCCGTGGGGCGGTGCTCGGTGACACACACCTGAAAGGTGGCCTGTGGCTGGAGGGAGAACAGTGATGGGGGCGGGGTGGGGGTGTGGCCCGAGTGCACAGGAGAGCTTCGCACAAAGGCCTGCTGACCCCTGCGGGTTTGGGAAGACCCAGGGAGAACATAGCAGTGCCTCCTGCCCTCTCAGCAGGCAGGTGACTCTGGCACCCTCCACACCTGGCTCCGGCATTGGTGGAGGTGCGGGGCTCCCCCCGGATGCTCACCTGACGGCATCTGCTCCAGGAGGTGCCAGGTGGAAGGCACCCGCCAGGCTCCGTCCAGCGGGGCCGGCTGCCCTCCTTCTTGCTGTAAAATAACATCTCCAAACAGTGACAGCGCCCTGCGCTCACCACAGAGGGACGGGTGGGCACCAGCACTTTGTTTAAGGCCTGTCTCCCACGGCCACTGGAGACAAAGTCACCACTTCAGACTTCCCACAGGGCGTGAGCACAGGGGCAAAACAGCGCCCTCTCGGAATGGTCGCTCAGCCCAGCGTGGTGTTGCCGCTCCTGGTCGCCAGGGATCGGACTCGCTGCCTTGGCCCTGCTCCACGTGGTGATAAGTGGTGAGGGCTGTGCAGTGAGTAGCTTATCTGGCCCTTGGCTGGCAGCCTCAGTGAGGGCACCTTTGTGTTTTCACAAGGGCAGCAGATCTCCCGTGACCACTAACGCTTTCTGCCTCCCTGCTGGCCCTGGGCCGTCACCATGTTCCCCCATCAACAGACAGAAACGGGGATCAGCCTCCCAAGACTCCCGGGTCTGTGACCCGTTCTGCCCGCACCCAGGGCATGCGAGGCCAAGGCTCCGGTGGCTCTGACGCGTTTCCCTCCCTTCATCTTGCCGACTCCGGCCCCTGCAGGTGCTCCCTGGAGAGCCATCTCAGTGTCCTGTCGGTGCCCAGGAGAGCTATTGGCTGCACCCTCCCAGCCCCAGGTGGCCCGGCCCCGCCCGGACTCCGCCCACCTCGTCTGCCGAGGACATGGCCTTTCATGTGGGACTCTGAGGACGGAGGGGCTCTTCTCGATGTCGCTCCTCTCCTTGTTGCCCACCCAGGTCCCCCGCCCTCAGCTGCCTCAGTAACTTTCGAAGATAACGGCGTTGCTGCTTCCGTTTTTCTGGTCTGCAGCCAGAACTCTCTTTCTCAATCAGGAGCCTTCCCGGGGTCTCCAGGGCAAAGGCTAAAGCCTACGCCAGGACCAGGGCTCTGGACGTCTGCGCTTCGGAGACAGCCCACTCCTTGTTCTAAGCACGCCTCATGGGTCATGAATTCTTCACACAAACCCAGTTGGGACAGGGTGCTCATCACCCATGTTACAGATGGGAAAACTGAGGCTTAGAGGAGCAAATTGTTTCCACAGGGTCATCCTCAGCATGGGTGCCAGTCTGTGGCTGCTGGCTGCCCCCTGGGCCGTCAGCCATGGACTGTACACAGTCTGGGGGGAGGGGGCAGTGGACAGGCCTCCGGGTCCCCTTGATTAGTGATGGTGACACATGGGTCAGAAGCTGCATTCATTTCGAGGTGTCTTTGGGTGGAGACGCAAGGGGCCTTGGGCTGCGCTGCAGGAACCCAGTTCCATTTGGATGAAACCCGCCTGCGGGCAGTCGCTCTCCGCTCTGCGTGCTGCGGGCCGGCTGTGCTCCGGCGGGGCCGGTGGGCCAGCCTGGGGCATCCGCCTGTGCCTGTTGCAGTGACATTCTCGGCTGTGAACGGGCTTGTAGCTCTTGCTTTTCCTGAGCCCTGCTGAAGGTCCCTCGCAGCCACGCCTTCACCTCCAGAACCCCAGACGCCCCTGCGTCCCTTCCCAGACAAGCTGAGGCCTCGGGAGGGGGTCTTTGCTCCTTCCCACAGAAACGCCCCCTGTGCTTACGGCGGCACCGTGGCTCAGTAAAGGGAGGGTTTCCCAAAAACTCCTTATGTGTGCAAATGGCCCCGTGTGCATTTTATTTATGAGTGTGTGCATTCGGGGTCCAGGGAGGATTTAAGGAGACTGCGGGCAGGGAGCGAGCGCGGCCCTTCGGGCCGAGGTCGCAGCCCCGGCTGTTCCCACAGCGGAGCCCGCCGCAGCCTGGGCCTGCGGGGGTGCCAGCAGCGTGGCCTGCGCAGGCCCTGGGTTGTCCTCCTCTCCGGCTGTGGTGAAGGGGCGAGCTGGGGCTGGGCCAGTGGCACAAACCCCTGTGCGCAGGTACAGAGGGCGCCCACGGCGGGCCGGCCACGCCGCTGGGCTGTGTGTGGCGGGAGGTGACGCGGGTCCGTCTTTATTGGAATGGCCTCTGGAAGGAAGGGTCCCCCCTCCCACCAAGCTGCCCCTTCGCCCACGTTTCACGTGCTCAGGGACATTGTTCTTCCTCCTCTGCTTCCAGGAAGAAACGCGCCGCGCGGTCGGCACCTGGTCGGGGCAGCACGGCCGCCTGAGACGGAGGCCTCGCCGCTGCTGGGGTAACCGGCGGAGAACCATGGCGCCGTAGCGCTCCGCCCGGATGAAATCTTCGGCATGGCAGCTCAGCGGATCCGCGCCGCCAACGCCAGCGGCCTCCCTCGGTGCAAGTCCGAGGGGACGCTGATCGACCTGAGTGACGGGTTCTCGGAAGCGAGCTTCAGCGATGTCAAAGGTGAGCTCCTGGGTGCAGGCCGGGGTCCGAGGGCTCGAAGCCTGCTCGGTCACGTCCCGACCTGCATGTTGTCACTCTCTGACCTTTGCCGTGTTGTCATGCAGACCGGGGACAGCAACCGCATGTCCTGTTTTGTTTCTTTGGCGTGTGGGGAGGTTGTTTCAAATTCTCCCATCAGTAATGAAGCTTCGTACAGAATGTCTTTGTGTATCTTGGTGGTGTTGGGGCAGGAAGCCTCGTGGCACAGAGGACAGGGGCAACGGCTGGGGTACTGCAGGCTCGGGGGGGAGGGGGCGGGGGACAGCCGTCCTTTCCCGCAGCATCATCCGGGACACGTGTTAGGTCTTGCAGCATATACGACATCAGTCACAGCTGTTCCACTCTGCCGTTGCAGCTGACAGCAGCCATGGGAGAGAGCAAACAAATGGAAATGGCTGTGTTTGAATAAAACTTTATTGACAAAAACAGCCGGTGGACGTGGTCCAGGGGCCATAGTGTGCTGGCCCCTGGTTCAGAGGTGGTGCAGGGTCCCAGCGCCTGCGCCGGTGGGTCTCTCTAACATCCACGAGAAACCGGGCTGATGGGAACACCCATCTTTCGGACACCGAGGTTGATACTGGTGGGTTGTCTCCTCCCTAGAAGCCCGCCCCGACCTCACTAGGCCACAGTCAGTGTCGCTGGGAGCTGTCGGGGTGCCGTGCTCCCTCTCCACCCCCACCGTCACCGCTGTAAATTGACTTTCCCACGGCGTTTGCCGCATTCTGTGGAATCCCTCAGCATGCAGGGAGCTGTGTCTTTGCCTTTCCGTCTGTGGCCCGTGGCACCGAGTCAGGGTCAAGTAAATCATCCCCAACGCAGCTGCTCTCCCGGATAAATCATGCTCCTGGCCCCTGATGTGCTGAGAACCACAGACACTCTTCTCCTTCTCTCTTTTTCACTGTGCCCTCTGCTGTTGCTTCTCCTTCCTCCCTGGGCTCCCTGCTGTGGCCCTGGGCTTGGCTTTCCGTGTTCCCTGAACGGAGACTGGCCAAGGGAACCGCGAGGGGCATCCGTGAGAGCGGCAACGCCGCTGGCTGGGGCTGTAACTCACTGAACATCCGGTTTTCATGGACTGGGAGTGGGCATGCTTTTCTTACTGTAGCCCAGCTCATCTCGGGGAAAGCTGAGAAGTGTGAGGTTTCGATCAGGGTTTTGACAAGGGGCAGGGGGCTGATTTTGAGCCAGCGATGAGACTCTGGGAGGAGCTATTATTTGTAAAAAATAGCACGTCGGGGGAGGACAGCAGACAAGGCAGCTGGGATGGGGGCTGGGGAATGTGTGTGTGGAGCGGGCGGTGGGGGGGGGTGGGCAGAGACCCCCGGGCTCTACCCTCCAGGGCAGTGTGGGGCCCAGGCCGCATCCCAGCCCAGTGCCTTCACACACATCCACGTGGCGAACAGACTTCTGGGTGGGAGTGGATTCCAGCCAAAACCTCTGCTGTGAAGGCTGCGGCTCCTGGCTAAGGCCTTGCCAGCGGAAGACCTGAGGCAGGAGGGTGGGAAATGCGATATCCATTGCGCTGAGCTTCCTGGCGACCGGGGAACTTCTCAGTATTAAAGTCAAGGTAGCTGAGAATCTGCGGCGCTTCCCAAATCCATGGAGCTGGAATTCGGTGGGGATTTCCCTGCACTGGATGGGGCGGAGGCCCCGGCCTGGTGTCCCGGGGCGCTCTGTGGCAGGTGATGGATGGGGGCCCCTTCCAGAAGGGGGCTCACACTACTGTCCCCTCCCACGAGGCGCCCCGTGGGAAGAAGCCGATCCTTGGGTGGAATCTATTCCCGTAACCTTCTGAGGAGAGTGCCTGGAATTTTAAGTAAAGCCATTTTCATTCTCCAGTCTGGTGAGACTGAAGCGGTATTGTGCACTGATGCGTTTTCTTAGGCTTTGTACAAAGCCCACCTAATAGCTTTGGTTTTTAATTTAAAAAATACGACAGTAAGGGAATTATTCTGGGGGAACATTATAGGGATGTAACCTTTGAGAGATTCTAACAAGATTTTAATAGCTTGCAGGCTTTCTTTAATTTTCATTTGGTTTTAATTTTCATGTGACATTTTCATTAGATGTGTCAAGAAAACAAAAATGGTTTATGTTACTGGAGCCCGTGGCCAGACAGCGAAGTGGGAGAAAAGGTCTTGTATTATCTCTGGCCCCGGCCTGACCCTCTCCCTTCCCCCCACCTCCCCTTCGAAGCCGTTTCCTTTTGTGCTGTGGTTTTTATTCCGTCTCCTCCCTCCAGAGTTAAGTGTGATTTTATAGTACAGGGCACACCCAGACAGAATTCTCACTCTGCCTTTGGTCGTGACCTTGACCCGGTAGCATAGATAAGGCCTCTGTTGTAAGCAGACAGGAAAAGATGTTCTATAATTCTGCGCATATTTATTTATTGAGCACCTGCTGTGTGTTGGGGCTTCTCCCTGGGTGGGGCGATGGAGCCCTCCTCCCCACCAAAAGCAAACAGAGCAAACATCTAAGGTGTCTGGTATGTTGGTTGGTGATCAGGGCTGTGGAGACAGACACACCTAGGAGGGAATGCCGGTGTCGACTGCCACGGAGTGCTCGGTGAGCCCGGACCTGGGGCTGAGCATCGTTACGCTAAGCCCTTTATTGGCACGTTTTCATTTATTCCCCACCAGGGCCCATTGAAGAAAGATACGTGTCTCCATCATGAAGAATCTCAGGCTCTGGGCCTCAGAGAGCTTCTGAGGGCCTGGGCGGAAAGTCCAGGTCGCATGGTCCCGGAGCCAGAATCTCCTCAGCCCCGGGGCCGAGGGCAGTCGGTGGTGATCTTGGCGGCCAGCTGCGCTTTCTGGCGAACGCCCTGTGACCTAGTTCGTGCAGAGACACCGACGCTCCTGCCGTAGGCTCTGCCCAGGAAAGGCAATTACAGGCTCATTATTTCCTTTCCGAGGAGAGGGACGGAGACGGTGAGAGATGGGCTGCCTGTCAACTTAGTTGCACACTGTCGTATGCAGTTCAGCTGAACGTGTAGAGGTTCTTTGCTTGTTACGAAGGCAGCGTGAAAAAAAAGGTTTCCTTTCTCTCCGTTGTTTGTTTCGGGGAGGCGGAATGTGAGCAAAGTGTAAAGCCAGGCCCGTCGGGGTCGGGGAGGCTCATTTCCATCCGAAGGGACTCCGCGCGCTGCACGCACTCCGCCGTGTAGCGCAGGCAGATAAAACACACAGATGTGAAATCACCTGTTATTTTTCAAAGACGTGTTTGGGTGGCTTCGTTTGCCCTTCCCATTGCTGTCCACTGTGGTAACACTCGCAGGCGAATGCCTAGAGCCGTGACTTAATTAGCTGAGTCCCCGTGTCCGGTGCCGGGATTTTTCAGACCGTTTAAACCATTGTTCAGAAGTAACGTGAACCCGGCCAGACGCGAGCCTTTGATTTCTTCTTATGGCGTGTGGGAGAGACTATGTTGTGTCGCCGTTTTGAACGGTCAGTCAAGGAGGTTGAAAGAGAGAGAGAGGCCCGAAAAACCTCATGTCCCATGAAGGGTTAGATGAAGGACAGGCTCAATGTGGAAGGGGGAGAAACGGGCCGGGTGCCAGGGGAGCGCCTTCCGTGTGGCCGGCGGAGCGTGGACTCGGCTCCTGCCCACGAGGAGCCCTTCCGAGGCTTTCCCAGGGCCGGGCCACTGGCTGTGGGGTCGCTGAACGCAGAACGTCTCTGCAGCTTCTAAGGAAATCGCACTCAGGGTCTCTTCCGACTTTGGCGGAGGACAGTTTTCCCTCTGCCCTTCTAGGTTCTCTGGCTGGTCTCATAATTAGGTAGACATTAGGCATTAACGGAAGGAAAATGTAATTGCATGCGTATGGGGGCCCCCTGAGACTGTGAGACCAGGCCGTCAGACAAACGAAGGCTTGTGTGCCTGGTGAGGTACGAAGGGGTGGGGGTGGGGCTTCAAAGGGGAGGGACACGGTTCACAAGGAGGTGGGGAGAGCGTGGTGGATACACAGGTGTCCCCGCTGTGCAGACAGTGGGACAGGAATCTGTATCTCCAGGCCCCCTCGAGGTTCCCGTACTCGGTGTAGTCGTCTCTGGTGATAGCTCTCTTTCCGGAACAAGCCCTCTGTCTGAATTCTTGTAAGCAGGTGAGGCAGACGTCTTCAGATCGAACTGTAATCCACGCGCCAGAGCGGCGCACTGTGGGCAGCCTGCCTTTACTACCTCACCGCATTCCCGGTCACCTCGTGAGGTCAAGAACAGTTCGATCCAAACGAGATGTTTGACTCACAGGGACACGGTGACTATTCCTGGTGCTGATTTGCCCTTCTGTGGGTGGCGGTGTGTGTGGGCCCTGGACATGACCCAGTGTGGTAAAAACAACCGTGCACTCGTCCGTATGTTGATTGCACGCCGCATTCCTCTGTGGTCTGTCGCTGCAAGTTACGTGCCTGGCTCGCTGTCCACACCTGTCAGTGGGCGTTGCTCCGGCCCCATCTCCCTAGCGTAGGTGTAGGCGGCGCCCGGCGGCCCCCTGGCCTCGCCCTCACCTCTGTTCTGTGTCTCTTGCAGTGCCTTCCCCCAGTGCCTTGCTGGGAGACAATCCCACGCCTTTCGGAAACGCGAAGGAAGTGATCGCAATCAAGGACTACCGCCCCAGCAACTTCACCACCCTGAAGTTCTCCAAGGGCGACCACCTCTACGTGCTGGACACGTGTGGCGGGGAGTGGTGGTACGCCCACAACACCACGGAGATGGGCTACATCCCCGCCTCCCACGTGCGGCCCCTGCACTGCCGGAACTCCACCCTGAGCGACAGCGGGATGATCGACCTCCTCCCCGACAGCCCCGACGAAGCAGCCAAGGAGTTCGACTTGCTCGGGGGATGGACGGACGACCAGAAGGGATCGGGCAAAACCTACAGCAACAACCCTTTCTGGAACGGGGTCCAAACCAACCCATTTCTGAATGGGCACGTGCCGGCGGGACCCAGTGTGGAGGAGCCGGCTCCCAAGAGTACCGTGGACTTGCTGCTCTTCGACACAGGCCCGTCTTCCTTCACCGACGGCAGCTCAGCCACCGCGAACGGCACCGGCCACGGCTTCAACGAGCTGCCGGCTGCCAATCAGCTCCACGCCGAAGGGCCCGTCAGGCGGGACAACCCGTTCTTCAGAAGCAAACGCTCCTACAGCCTGTCGGAACTCTCCGTGCTCCAAGCCAAGTCTGATGCGCCCGCCTCGTCAGGGTTTTTCACGGGCCTGAAGTCCCCGGTCCCCGAGCAATTCCAGAGCCGGGAGGACTTCCGCGCGGCCTGGCTGAGCCACCGGAAGCTGGCTCGGTCTTGCCACGACTTGGACTTGCTGGGCCAAAGCCCCGGGTGGGGCCAGACCCAGGCAGCGGAGACGAGCACCGTGTGCAAGCTGGACAGTTCCGGGGGCTCCGTGCAGCTCCCCGACACTGGCATCAGCATCCACGTGCCCGAAGGCCACGTGGCCCCGGGGGAAACCCAGCAGATCTCCATGAAAGCGCTGCTGGACCCCCCTTTGGAGCTCAACAGCGACAGGTGCTGCAGCATCAGCCCGGTGCTGGAGGTGAAGCTGAGCACCTTGGAGGTGAAAACCGCTGTCGTCCTGGAGATGAAAGCGTCGGCCGAGGTGAAAAACGACGTCTTCAGCAAGAGCACCGTGGGCCTCCAGTGCCTGAGGAGCGACCTGAAGGAGGGGCCCTATGTCCCCATCCCCCTCACCTACAGCTACGGCGACATGGTCCAGGTGCACCTGGACCACCTGGAGCCCTGCATGTACCTGGCCATTGTTGCCCATGGCCCGAACATTCTCTACCCTTCCACCGTCTGGGACTTCATCAACAAAAAGGTCACAGTGGGTCTGTACGGCCCCAAACACATCCACCCGTCCTTCAAGACGGTGGTGACCATTTTTGGGCATGACTGTGCCCCAAAGACCCTCCTGGTCAACGAGGTCACCCGCCAGGCCCCCAGCCCCGCCCCGGTGGCCCTGCAGCTCTGGGGCCGGCACCAGTTCGTCTTGTCCCGGCCCCAGGACCTCCAGGTCTGCATGTTCTCCAACGTGACGAACTATGAAGTCAAAGCCAGCGAGCAGGCCAAGATCGTGCGGGGCTTCCAGATGAAGCTGGGCAAGGTGAGCCGCCTCATCTTCCCCATCACCTGCCAGAGCCCCGGCGAGCTTTCGGACTTCACCTTGAGGGTGCAGGTGAAGGATGACCAGCAGGCCATCCTGACCCAGTTCTGCGTCCAGACGCCCCAGCCGCCCCCCAAAAGTGCCATCAAGCCGTCCGGGCAAAGACGGTTTCTCAAGAAGAACGAGGTCGGCAAAATCATTTTGTCCCCATTTGCTGCCACCACCAAGTACCCCACGTTTCAGGACCGCCCCGTGTCCAGCCTCAAGTTCGGCAAGCTGCTCAAGACCGTGGTCCGGCAGAGCAAGAACCACTACCTGCTGGAGTACAAGAAGGGGGACGCCGTCGCCCTGCTCAGCGAGGAGAAGATCCGGCTGAAGGGTCAGCTGTGGACCAAGGAGTGGTACATCGGCTACCACCAGGGCAGGGTCGGCCTTGTGCACGCCAAGAACGTGCTCGTGGTGGGCAGGGCCCGGCCCGCCCTCCTCTCCGGGCCCGAGCTGAGCACCTCGCTGCTGCTGGAGCAGATCCTGCGGCCTTGCAAGTTCCTCACCTACATCTACGCCTCCGTCAGGACCCTGCTCATGGAGAACATCAGCAGCTGGCGCGCCTTCGCCGATGCCCTGGGCTACGAGGACCTGCCACTCACCTTCTTCTGCCGCGCGGAGCTGGACAGCGAGCCCGAGCGGGTGGCGTCCGTGCTGGAGAAGCTGAAGGAGGACTGTAACAACGCGGAGAACAAAGACCGGAAGTCCTTTCAGAAGGAGCTCATGATGGTGAGTCCTGGCAGGGTTGGCGCGGGGGGGTGGGGGGGGCGACACCCAGCCTTCCCCTGACCCCATCGGAGTGCTCAGGGCTCCTCCCTGCTCCCCGAAAGGCAGGGACAGAGGTTCCCATGGGACCTGGCGGAGGACCCAAATAGCCACTGCAGTGAAGATTGTTCAGGGCCCTTTTCCCGCAGAATTTGGGACCCCCTCCAGGGTCTCGGAATGCGTCTCTGGGGCCCCGGGGGCCTGTGCTCCAGCCACCTCCCTTCAGAGCTCTTGGGGGGAGACCCATGTTTCATCAGATTCCCAACCACATCGGTGACTCGCACCCGTGGGGAACCACGGCCCCCCAGTCTGGCTCGGTTTTACGGGGTCTTCTCTCCACGTCTCACTGGAAGGTTCCACCAGGGCTGTGTTGTTTCCTCTTCCTCCTCTCCATGTGCGTCCGCGTCAGGGTGAGGACACCCTGTTTGCCAGCACAGCCAGGCACTGGAGTCCAAAGAAGTGGAAAGAGGGAAGTTGGAGGCACCCTGTGGGATACACCCGGCCCACCGTTCCCAGCTCTAGCAGGCCCGGGCTCTGCCCCGGCACCAAGTCCACAGGCAGCCCCGCTCTGACGCTGGATAAGCCCTGGGGGTGGCCTTGGAGAAGCTCAGTGATGGCCTTCCCTTGGCCTGCACTCTGTCCTCCCGGGGCAGTTCCTATGAGAACGCCTTTGTGACTTGGTCATCAGCTTTTCTCCCTCATTCCACCGACTCCAGACAGCCTCTCTCACCTCCTAGCTTGGGTGAGGGGTGACTCTCAGCACCCCTGGCCTTCCCACCACTTCCACCCCCTCCTTCCCCGCCCCCTGCCAGCACCTGCCACTCTGCATCTGCACCTCTCGGAACGGGTGTGTCCGAGGGGCCTGTGTGGGCGTGGGTGTGCACCCGAGGTTCACTCACAGCACATCCATCTCTCCGCTGCCCCCTGGAGTCAGGGACAGAAGGGACAGGGTCCACTGTGGCGTGTCTTCTGCTGCAGGGGGTGTGGCCTGAAGCAAGGCACTGGACACTTGGGGCACAGCGGGAAGCTGGCCTCACCCGGAGAAGGGATGAGCGTGGAGGGGTGGCCTCGGCCACCAGGGAGTCACTGAGGTGTGGGCAGGTTTAGTGGAGAGGACAGGGGATTGTCATGGCTGGGGGTGAGTGGGGGTGAGTGAAGCTCCCCCTGGCACCGGGTGTGGTCCTCGGGGTGATGCCTCATGTCCCTTCAGGGCACAGCTCAGCAGCCCACCTGTAAAATCAGGTCCCACCCGCACTGCCGGTCTCTTCAGGCGGACCTCACACAGCGAGGGGCTGGGCCTGCCTCTCTCCAGCCCCAGGCTGTAATTCTCTGCCGGTGATGGAACTCCCTGCGAGCAGAAACGGGGCTGATTTTGCCTCCCTGCCAGCACAAAACCGCTCCCCGTGAGTGGGCAGAGGTGAACAGTGAACCGGCCTGGGCAGCCCCTTCCCTGCTGTGGAAAAAGTTGAGGAGGTGGCTTTTATCTCATTTCCTCATTTCTTTTTAGAAGACTTAAAAGTGATCGTTCCTTTTTTTTCAACTTGGGGAACCCAGGATAGCTTTTCCAGTGGGCCTCCTTAGGTTAGGCTGTGTGAGGATGGGGTCCCGTGTGGGTGGCATCCTCGCCCCTCCCCCAGCCCCAAACCCCTGGGGCTCCAGAGTCCCAGGGAGGTGGAAGTGAAACTCAGGCCTTGGCAGGAAGGTGCCCTGGGGAGGTTGGACCGGTGCTGAAGTGAAACTGGCTTCGCCATGTCTCCTCTGGACTCCCTCACTATCTCCTCGTCATCTCTGGGCCGCAGAGCTGAGTGGTTGGCCAGACTTCCAGAAACCACAGACGGGCTTATCCCAGTGTGTTGGAGGAGCTGCTGGGAGCCAGGTGTTTTATTTACAGGGACGTAGAAACCCTGAGCAGTCAGGGTTCCTGCAGGGCCCCCTGAGGATCTGCTCCACCCTCTCTCCCCGCCAGGCCACGCCCCTCCTCTCTCTCTCTCTCTCTCTCTCTCTCTCCCTCTCTCTCTCTCTCTCTCTCTCTCTCTCTCTGCCAGGCCACGCCCCTTCCCTCTCTCCCTGCCGACGTTTTCTCCGTTTGGAGATTCTGCTGAAATGGAGTAGACAGGGTGACGGTTTTGGATAGCAGGCTTGCAGGGGGATGGGAAGGAAACAGGTCCATCTGTCCACAGCATTCAGAGTGGGTCCAGCCTCGTTTGTCCCGCTGGGGGCAGGCCAGTGAGCCTGCTGCTTTGGTTTTGTTTCCTGAAGCCAGAAATGCTGGAGCCGCACAGAGCACATCGGGCCGCTGAGCCCCAGGTCGGGAGCCTGCCTGGCCCAGGCCCTTTCTAGAAGGGAATCAAGCCCCAAGGCGGCCTCATGTTTGTCAGGGTCCAGCAGGGACTTGGGCAGGGCTCTGTCCGTCGCCTCCTTGCTGGGGTGGGGGCATGCCTTTCCCTCCCGAGTCCCTTCATAGTTGGTCATCTCTGTCCTAACGACACACAGAAAGTCCTTTCATCTTGGACAAGGACCAGTCCTACTGCATCTGGAAAACGCAAGTCCACAGCCCCACACCTCTGCTGCCCACGGGGCACTCCCTCTGGCCGGTGCCGCCAGCAGGTCACACTCAGCCGCCCAGCCCGCCGTTCCATCCCCCCGGAGCCCCAGGACACACTGTCAGTCTCGGCCGAGGGCACCACCGCTCTCAGTTGCCCCAACGGGAGTGGGAGCAAGGTGAACACCTGCCGTCTGCACCTGCCCTGGGGGTCATGGCCCTGGTGCTGCTGCAGCAACGAACCACACACAGACCGGAGGCTCGAATCTGCCAGCGTGGCCCTGGCCCGGCGGCTTGGCGGGTTGGAACATCGCCCTAAAAAAGGGTTGTGGGTTCAATTCTCCATCAGGCCCATATGGAGGCAACTAATTGATGCTTCTCTCTCGCGTTGGTGTTTCTCTCTCTGAAAGCAGCGAGACGATGTCCTTCGGTGGGAATGAAAAAAAAAAACCTGCCAGTTTAGTCCCTCGCATTCCTGGAGGTGTTGGCAGGGCTGGTTCCTCCTGGCAGCCCCGAGGGGGACTCTGTCGGTGCCTCTGTCCTGGCTCAGGTGCTCCAGGGACATGACTGTGTCGCCCTGTCTCTGCCGCAGTCTCTGGACTTCTTCTTCCCTCTGTCCCTGTGCCTCTGTTTCTCGCCTTGTAAGGCCCCAGTCATTGGACAGGGGGCCCACTCCAATCCAGGATGACCTCATTTCACCCCGTTACACCTGCAGAGACCATCCTTCGAACCGCGGGTGCAGGCAGAGGTGCTGGGGGGCGTCCGCCGTGCGTCGCGGCGGTGCAAGCCTTCAGAGCTGCCCCCTCACACTCTGCTCCTCCTCCCCAGGCCTTGCTGAAGATGGACTGCCAGGGCCTGGTGGTCAGACTCATCCAGGACTTCGTGCTTCTGACCACGGCCGTCGAGGTGGCGCAGCGCTGGAGGGAGCTGGCGGAGAAGCTCGCCAAGGTGTCCAAGCAGCAGATGGACGCGTACGAGTCTCCCCACCGGGACAGGAACGGGGTTGTGGACAGCGAGGTGAGCTGGGCAGCCCATCTCTCGACCTGTCAGATGCAGGCGTAGCCTGTCTGTTTATAGTGTTTTCATGAGGACAAAATGAGTGAGAACGTGAAAGCGTGTGCCCAGCACACAGTAGGTTCTCTCTGAGTGGGGACAGGTCTCGTTCTCCTTCGGGTGTTCGGTAGTGAGTGCTCCAACGCAGGCGAGGCCACTGCCGTGGCGTGGGACGCTGGAACAGCTCCGGCGGAAGTGCTAACCCCCACCTCGAATGACCTTCCGCGGGACGGTTGATCGGGTGTCTCCCCAGGTCCTGGCTGCAGGGAGACCTGGCAGGTTGTGTCATGTGGGTGGAGCTGGCTGGGTTCCTGCTCAGCCACCGTTTTCTCCCTCGTGCGCAGGGGTCGCTTTCAGCTTCTGGAGAGCTAGGGAGCAGGACGTTACAAGCACAAGGGTGTCCTTTGTTAACAGGGCGAATTTCTAAATAAACGGCCCCGCTAGGAAGTGCTCCATCCCCACTCTCCTGCAAAAGGCACTGGCCCCTCTGAAGTGTGCCGGCCCAGGACGAGACGCTCAGCAGCTAGAGTAGCATAAGGGATGCACAGAGGAGCTGCAGCAGGGGCAGGGTGGAATGTCTTCCTGTCCCTCACCTCTGTCTCTTTTCCCTCCTTTCGTTTGAACGGCTCCCCCTGCAGGCCATGTGGAAACCCGCGTATGACTTTTTACTCACCTGGAGCCACCAGGTCGGGGACAGCTACCGCGATGTCATTCAGGAGCTGCACACAGGCCTGGACAGGATGAGGAACCCCGTCACCAAGCGCTGGAAGCACCTCACGGGGACGCTCATCCTGGTGAACTCCCTGGACGTGCTGCGCGCGGCCGCCTTCAGCCCAGCCGACCAGGACGACTTTGTGATCTGAGCACGCTCCCCACCGGCCTGCCGCCGTCGCCCCAGGGGCAGGGACCTGTGCCATCACAGTGCTGGGAGCGGGGTGACCGACGGCTCCGACAGGGGAGGGTGGCTCCGGGCTGGCCCTGCGCCCCAGGACCAAGCACACGAAGGCTCCGCCCGCCACCTCCATCTCGGGGGAGGCCTGAAGGGAACTGGGTCGGCAGGTCATTGCCAGTCAAATAGCTTTCTATTTGTTAAGTATAAATTTAAATTTAAAATCCATTTTTTAAAGTTTGGGGAGGAGGGGATGTATGAGAGAGGTGGTATTAATTTTTTAATGGACCGCAAAGGTTAAAAAAAATGCATAACAGGAGCAGATGCTGTTGAGGTTTTTACGTTCTCTGAAGACCTTTTTAAATTATGTTTCAAGTGTACATAGGTATTTAAAAGTCGTCGGGGGCATTTGCTACTCCCAGACACACTCGCGTTTCCACACCTAGCATGGGAAGACGCTTTGGCTCGCGTGTGGGACCTTTTTTCACTCCATACTTGTACAGAAACAGTGAATCAGACGGGAACCGTGGTTTTTCAGTCAGTGAGTGTAGCTGAAGCCCGTCTTTTCCGAGAACGTTCTGATCCCTCTTTTTTTATCTTCCACACCTTCGCCTCATGGTGCAGTGAATGAGTGGCCACGGCGCACATGGACCGTTTTGTGGGCAGAGTTAAGTCCAACGTGAGGAATCGGCGCCCTTGAGCTGAGGAGGAGGCGGGGCCCAGGTGTTCTCAGGGCCCCTGCTCATCCCAGCAAGCAGTCCCCGGCACGAGTGAGGTGGTCCCTGCAAAACTGCTCCCGCCCCCGGGGTCCTGAAGGAACCCTGGCCGCCCAGGACACCCTGTGCAAGGTGCCTGCTGCGGTTTGCCAAACTCTCCGCTTCATTTCGTCGAAAAGTAACCCCTCTCCCTTCCCATCGTCCCCATGTCTCCTTGGAAATGAACAGTGCGGGGAAGCTGTTTCATGGATAACGTAAAGATCGTCTGAGCAGGATGGCCAATGGGCACACTTCCCACGTCCAATCGGGGACCTGGCGGCAGGTCGCACCCACAACTGTTGCAGAGTGGGTGTGCCGAGCTCCGCCCTGCCGTGGTCGTTAGGGCGTCTCAGAGGGAGACGGGAGAAATGCCACCAGTGCCCGGTGAACCCACGGAGTCGGTCCTCAGAGATGTGCCGGACATGCCCGGATCCGGAACCTCACTCTCAGAATCGGCGGGTTTGGACCGCGTGAACTACTTGATGTAATCGATGAACAGTCCCTTGTTGGGCTGAAACACCCTGAGGCATCTGTTGATTCGGATCCTGAAGATCACCCGGCTAGGAAAAACGATACAAAAAAAAAACAAAAAAACCACTATGTATTTTATGCTGCAAGAACCAAGACACACGATTCCCCAGTCATCCCGCGAGACAGCCTTCAATCCCGCTTCCTGACGATCCACCCTCCCTCTTTCCAGAGACCCTCCCTCACCCTCTCCCCAAAGAAGACACAGAACCAGTTGCACCTTAAACCATGGATATTTTTCCTCAGGGGCTTGAAATAGTTTCCTATGCAACATGTCTTGTAGCACAAATTAAATTCTACAAAAGTTGCAGTAAACTTTATTTGGATATTTTGACCTGTTAAGTGTGCGTGTGTGTGTTTTTTTCCTCATACCCACCAAATTTTGAATAAAACAGTGAAGCCTTGTCTTACCATCTGCACGTGGGACTATGTCCCCCGCCCCCGGCCGTCAGTGTGACAGGTGGGCTGCCAGGTGTCTGTTTTGTCGGCACTAATTTAATTGCTCTTGGAACACAGCTCCGTCATCACTGGCCACGGGGAGCCAGTGGTACCCAGAGCACCCCAAGGGTCGAGGGGGCGGCTCCCCTTCTTGGCACCTGTCCCAGCCCCACAGCACAGTTTGGAGCTGAGCCCTTTCTGAGTTCCCGGCGCCATCCCTTAGGGGCTATTTGCTGCAGCACCCGTGGCTCCCACAGCCCTGCCCGCCCTGCGCCGCAGGAACACGTGCTGTCTGGGAGAAAGCCCGGTGGGGGTGCCGCTGATGGGGACCCACCCCGTCTGGAAGGGAGTTGGGGAGTGGGGTTCGAGAAAGCCTCCTTGGGAAGTGACCCAAGGTCCAAAGGCTGCGTAGGAACCAGCCAACCCAAGGCCAGGCCAGTTCTGGGGACCAGGGTGTGCACAGCATCGCGAGGATACAGGGGACTGCAAATGCTGACCCCGCCCCGGCGCTGGGCCAGCCTCTTCCATCTCCCCGGCTGCTCAGTCCAGCTTGTTGCACGCACTTTGCAGTTAAGGCAAGGGTTACTGTGACCCGACAGCACAGCTGACAGCAGAGCTGTGGTCCATAGTCCAGGGCTGTCCTGACAGAAGTGTGTTCTGTCACGGCCATGGAGACTCGAAGTCCGTGTGAAACAGGCGTCCTGCAGCCGTCTTCTCTCTGTGTCTGTCCCCAAACCTCGCCCCTCTGAGGACGGCAGTGCTGGACGAGGGCCCCCTACACTGAGAACGGCCTCGGCACTGCGTCGCATCTGTAAGACCCTGTTTTCCACAGGAGGTCGCACTCCCAGGCCGCGGGGCTGGGACTCCCGCATGCCTGCTCCACGGGCCACCAGCGCCAGGGCCTACGGGTGAGGCTCGCTCGGGAGAAGCGGTGGGGACTCCAGTGTGACCTGCCTCTGAGTCTTCTGCCCAGTTCGGTGCAGGGAAGCCCCTTCTGAGGAGACCTGCTGACCTCACCAAAATCCACGCTCTCCCTAAGCAAATGGCCACTACACCAATTCCTCTCCAACGGGTCCCCTTCCCACGGTTCCAGTTATCTGCAGTCAGCCCCGGTCCAAAAATATCAAATGCAAAATTCCAGAAATAAATAATTCGTAGAGTTCGAGTTGGGAGCCGCCCTGCGTGGCGTGATGAAATCTGGCCAGCCCGCCCAGGACGGGAAGCGTCCCAGGGCCCGGCAGCTCCCGGCTGCAGGCAGCCGCCCCGCGGCCCCCCGCCGCCCGCCAGGTGGACTGCCACGCAGTCGCAGTGCTCGCGTGCCGGCAGCCCGTGTTCGACTTCGCAAGGCCGCGTTCGCGAGCTTGTTACGGTCAATTGTTTACATTGTTTTGTTTTATTCTGAGCCATTGCTGCTCTCGCTGTGCCTCCTACGTAAGTCCAACGTTAACACAGGTGTGGACAGAGGATAAGACGCAGCACACGGAGGGTCTGGATTCCGGCACCAACCACTGGGGGTCGGGGAACGCGTTCCCCGCAGATGAGGGCGGGACTACTGCAGACCATCCTCGCCAACCTCCCTTACCTGTAGGTGTGGCCACGTGACTCCACGTAGCCAATGGGATGTGAGCAGAAGTGATGCAGGCCCCGCCCCTCCAGCCCGGCCCAGAGAAGCTGCCAGGCACTGCTCCACTCTCCCAGTCACACAGACATATCTCCAAGGACCTGAGGACGAGGAAGAGTCGGCAGACCCTGGTCCCTGTGGCGTCTCTGTCGATCTGGACGAGACGTCACCCTCAAGGCACCCAGGCTGTGCACAGCGTAGTGGGATCCTGGCAGCGATGGAAAAGCCAGAGGGGGAGGGGTTTGCTTTTAAGAGGGAGGCGTCCCTACCCCATCTGAAGGGCATTAGGTAAAGGCCAGAAGAACTCAGGCTGTTTTCCAGGCCTGGCAAGTCCGGAACCGGTCAGGACCAGTATGAATAGGAACGGCTTTTCTATTTTTACTGAGTGTTCTCTAGGCCAGTCCAAGGAGCTCAGTTAAAATGTCCAGTCCTTTACTGAAGTTGATTTTGACATTGATAATGATAAAATTTGCATATAAGTTTCAGTGTTGGTAGGTGTTTTTGAGAATCAAATATGAGAGAAAAGATTTAGTTGGGAAAAACCCTGATTTCCCGAGGAAAGGGCAGTTTGGTACGTGACTCATCATGCCATGGTCTCAAATGGGGCGTGCGTGGGGTCGTTTGCTCTGAGATCGCCGGGCCCCCACCCGCTCTGAGCAGTGTCTGTCCCCAGGTCCCGACGGCCATTCCCGCTGCCGTGAACAGACGCAGGGCTGCCTCCCTTGCCTCTCCTTTTCTTTCTGTCCGAACCACCCCAACAGCACCCTCCCGGCCCGCCTTCCCACTGTCTCTCCGCTCTGCACCCCGGGAGTGCGAGGGTGACACCCAGAGCGTCGCTGGCTTCCTTCCGTGGGCTCAGCCTCCCGTCCTGCCCTGCGGGACCCCTCGACCCCCTTGAGCTCTCAACCTCCCTGTCTTTTTCTGAGCTGTGCCCGAGTTTGGACACCTTTCCTTCTTCTCTGCCAGCCAGCACACGGGGACCCACCGCTGAATCCCCAGAGCCTGGTGCAATAGTGCCTCTTGCGCGAAGGAACGGACCCTATCTCTGCTAGAAATGCGTCTCAGCCCTGGCTGGTGTGGCTCAGTGGACTGAGCACCAGCCTGCGAACCAAAGGGTCGTTGGTTCGGTTCCCAGTCAGGGCACGTGCCTGAGTTGCAGGCCAGGTCCCCAGTGAGGGGAGTGTGAGAGGCAACCACACATGGATGTTTCTCTCCCTCTCTCTCCCTCCCTTCCCCTCTCTTTGAAAATAAATAAATAAACTCTTTATATATACAAAGAAATGCATCTCCGAGTAAGGATGGCTGTAGCTGGTGAAGGGGATAGAATACGTGTCATGCTGTGTTTACAGCCAATGCATAAAAAAAAAATAAATGAAAATCTGTCCAGCAGCGAATGCATCAAAACCAGCTTCGATTTTAAGCAGGGTCTGAAGAGGGACCCGCGGCGGGGACGGAACGCAATGATGTGCACACCAAAAGCAATTACATTTCCTAATGATTCATTTCCCAGCACGAGGGAAACATTGTCAGTTTGGTCCGTGATTTATGCTGTAATAAAATTTCCTTTTACATAAAGTAGGTGGAAATGGTTGCATCCTAAACAGTAACAAATGACCTGAATTTCTGGCGAGGGGGGCAGGGGGAAGGAAGTGACACCAAGTGCCCAGTGATGGCTGTGGTCTTCGAAGGAGTTGTCCCGTTTAACCTTCAAAATGACCTTGGTTTCCCACATGAGGAAACAGACTCAGGGAGGGCAGACAGGCCCAGCTGGCACAGAGGCCAATGCCGAGCCCCGTCCACCTGCAGATGCGCCCTCTGGCCACCTCGAACGGAGCACTGGAGACAGGCAACAGCGTCACAGCCAGGGCAGAGGCGTGCGTGCCCAGAGCCAGAGCGGGCAGCCCACTAGCACCTGCGCGTCAGGAGCAAGAGGGGTGGGCCGCTGGCCCTCCACACCCTCCCTCACAGGCCACTTCTGGGATGCGTGCGTGGGGCAGGCCTTGCTGCTATCATGTGGCCATCTCCCTGGAACCCTAGGTGTTTAAAATATCGGCACTTCATCAGAGTGTTCCTTTTTAAAACAATGCATCGGCCTTATCAAGGTGTAGTTGACGTGTGAACAAAGATTTCCTTCCCTAGTCCCCAGTCACTCCCAGCCGGCGCCCACCCTAGGCTACTCACTCAGGAGGGACATGCGCGACAGCACTACTAAACCGTCGTGAACCACAGGAAAATAGTCAGGGCGGCGCTGTGCGCTAGGTACGTCTCGTCATAATTTTCCTTAATGTGAACAAATGCCTGGTCCTGGTCCGCAGCCCTCAGGTGCGTGATCAGGTCCGAGAGGGAGTGGGGTTGGTGGCGGGAGCGTGCACAACCGCACATTCGTCCTGCCCTGGACCCACAGGCCCCTCAGAACGACAGAAGTGCATAAAATAAACCTGGCGTCACAAATGAAAGCAATTGCATTTACGCACGATCCCCAGAAGATTGTCACAATGGCTGTGCAGCCCGGGCCATGCAGAGGGCATGTCCACTGTGAGCTGCGCATCTGCCGAGCGCGGCGATAGCGGCAGCCCAGCGTGGAAGTAAAAGTACCTGAGGGTCACGATTGTCTGGGTCACGAGGGTTTCTGCAGTAGTACCGCAGGGCATGCGCGCGTGAAAAAAAGGCTGATGTTTGGGTCGAGGGTAATGAAAATGATGTGATTCTCCCCATTTTTTTTTAAAAGCTCCTCTTCAGGAAACTGAGTCACCCAGCTTTCTTACCCCCCTTGTTTTGAATTGCTTGTATTATTATTTTCTTCTCCAGGTTGGCTAGAATGGTATTTTAACTTTATTTTTTTAAGTGATTGGCTTTTTTAAAAAAGATTTTATTTATTCATTTTTAGAGAGAGGGGAAGGGAGGGAGAAAGAGGGAGAGAAACATCAATATGTGGTTGCCTCCACGAGCCTCATACTGGGGACCTGGCCCGCAACCCAGGCATGTGCCCTGACTGGGAATTGAACCAGCGACCTTTCAGTTTGCAGGCCGGCGCTCAATCCACTGAGCTGCAGCAGCCATGACAAGAGTGGTATTTTTCAAGATTGGCTTCTCTAATGTTCTACTTAACAGGGGACAAGGGACACTTGAAACAATTAATTGATTAATTGGTTGTATCTGTGACTTTTTAAATGTACTTTTTAATTGTCTCAGTTTCCCATTTCAATGTAATTTTCCCCTTTGGGGGCAGCAAAAGAGCCACCGGAACTGAGAGGTGGGTGCAAACCTCGGCAGGAGGGGGTGGGTTGGCAGGGGGGCCTGCGGCTGCTGTCGAGGAAGACCCCTCAGGGAGTTTGTGCACCATAAGGAGCAACCAGACCCAGGAGCCAACTCTTGGAACTCAAGGGGGACTGGAGCAGGCTCGTCAGTCCACCAGAAAGAGTTTGAGGAGCCCGCGGGGTGATGGGCTTCCAGTGCCGGATGGTTGTGTATTCCGAGAAGAGACACCCAAGGTTGGGGGTGGGGGGAGGTGGAAACCCTAGGATCCTGGGAGGATGGGGAGGGTTTGCTGGTAGCCAGACGTGCCTCGTGGGTGCCTGGCCCTGCTCTAGGTCCCCGGGTGTGATCCTGTCCCCATGGAGCCCACACAGGTGGGGACACTGGTGATAAACAGGATCAGTTTTTGTTGCAAGGTCAGATAGAGGTAAGGGCTAAGAAGAAGGAGCACGCCTGTCCCGGACGTTCCACATTAAGGAGCGTGGTTCCTGAGATCTCCCGACCCTCTGCTTTAACACATCCCTTTTCAGAAGAATGAGGCGTTGTCAACTTCTGCTGCTTGCAAATCGGCACCTTGACTTCTGACTATTTTTATTCCTTCAGGATTCTGCGCTGAAACCAGGTGCCTCTGGGCAGCCATCTGCCCTTACCATGAACGTCACCCAAATCTCTCTGTAGGCGCTGTGCATTCACAGGTGCCCCAGAGTGTAAACCAGGCAAGGAGAGGCCACCATGCCCAACAGACACACAGTCAATTCACACCGACGCTCTATACGTTCCAAGTCACACTCAGGAGTTCCTGGTGGTTGACTCATGGAATGAACATCTTCCCCGCGACTGCAGCGGATCAAGTCATTCAGGGGAAGGGAGGCTACGTTCCTCAGCCGCTTTGTTTGAAATTGTAGTGATTTTTCTTTGATCAAACAAATGTAAGTGTGATGGGGCTCTGGAGGGGTCCATGCTGGGTTTTGTTTCTGGAAAGTTCTATGTCTACTCATTTTAGTTCAGTGGTCTTCCCACGGTTATTTTGTATATGTTTAGCTCGGCTGAAGCACACACTTTGGAATAACAAGGGTTTGCTGTATTTTTCACATAGTCACATATTTTTCTACACTTCAAGTGCAAAATCAGTTCACACCCCAGGTGTGGATGCTCACACCTGCGTGGGAATAGCAGACACCTGGTGACTTGGTGAGCATCGATAGCCTCAGGTGGGCTGTCTTGGTGTCACAGTCCTCCCTGGAGAGTCACCTGGGCAGGCAGGGCGGTTGCCTGGCAGCTCCAGCAGTCGCGGGCCCTGGCCCTTCTTGTCTGGAAGAGAGGGATCTGCAGGACTCAGTCTCTCAGTTTTCACTCCGAGCCCGGTCAGAGTAAACATCAACAGGAGGAAGAGCTCTTAGCAAAACCCATGCTGACGAGGCACCTGACCATCGTAACACCGACGTGTACAAATGCACCCTGCGGGTGCAAACAGAAGTGCCCCGCGAAGGGGTGTTCCTTGTGCAGCTAGTGAATTCGTACGAATACCATGGTGTGTTCACAATCTCTTTGAGTAATCAGAGTCCAGCTCTCCAAGGCGTTTCTGCAGAAACACCCTCCTGTATTCCTAATTATCACATTTTGCATGTGACAGATGAGTTGAAAAATTAAAGAGGAAAAAGGTGACGAATGCCTGCTGAGGGCCTGGGGGCACTCGACCTAGTTAGAGATGGTGCACACGGACCTCGGAGATTTGTGTGTTTTCCCAGGATGCAGGAGATAGCTACCATTTTTCAAATATTAGGTTTGTGCAAAATACATAGAGATATACTGGCGGCCGGTGCCATGACGTCAGGCACAGGATTTTTCAAGCTATCAAAACAAGAATAAATTTGTTTTGCATTCAGAAGTTCATACCCTACCCAAGTAAAGGCAACTCCATTTAGCTCCCTTTTCTGTTGGTGGCATGCAACATATTAAAAAATTCTGTTTAAAATATTATTAGATACCTTGGCTGTCTCCAGGCAACCCTCTCTCCTTAAATGGAAGGGCTTCGCATAGTGTTTCATTTCAAACAAGGCGGTTTATTAGTCTCATTATTTTCAAGATGCCTTTAAAATATAATACTTTATTTTGCAGTATTCGAATGTATATAATAGTCAATCTTATTTGGGTATTTTGCAAGTTAATCAATCAGATCACAGCAGGGCTCTGGCTGGGATAATTATTATTCTGTTTCCTACATATTTTCTTCTGCCCAGAGCTCTTGGAGGAGGTGAAATGGGTGCCAACCCAGTAATGTTCAGAAAATGGAAGAATCCGCCTAGTGAAGATCATTTTTTAAAATGTAATCGCCGTGATTCAAGCGAATCTGCACCTCCCCAGGCTTCCCACCTGATTCTCAGGTGCCCTGGAGCGTGACGGCCAGCTCGATATTTAATTTCATGGTAAAACCCTAGAGAGGAAAGCCGCGTACAGGAGTTCCGTTTCTGGGTAGGAGGGATGGGCCTGGATTCTGCTCTGTGATGTCCAAGTATTCCAGCAGCCACAGTGCCACTCCCTGTCCCACTCCCGGTCTCTTCCTGCTGAGCTCTAATTAAAATCCAGGCAATTGTTCTGGGGGAGCCTTCTCCCGCACCAGCTACGCCGCAGGATAACCGGGCTGGTGGGTGCTTAGCAACGGGCCCGGCCCTCCCTGCCCTGTGCCTCTCAGGTTCCCTGCTGGGCAGAGTTGGTGGCTTCTCTCCCCTTCCCTGCTGGGTGCGTGCCCCGCCGGCCTGGGCCTCACCCCGTGCTCCAACTTCAGGGGCTATTGTCCTTGGCTGTGGGGATTTACAGCTGGCCCCTGTCTCTGTGGGGGCACCGCTTGGGCAGATGCACTGTCCCCTTGCTCCATGAGTGGTGTCCTCAGGCAGGACCTTGCAAGAGCGCCCCCTGCACACTGGGGCAGGCTTGGTGTGCTTCGGGTGTGCCTGGGTGTGTGCGTGCGTGTGTCTGCACCAGAGGTCAAGGAGCTTCTGAGACAGGCCTCCTGGTATCCCTGACCTGGGACAACACCACCACCGCAGAAGCCCAGGCCCCCCCCCCCCGCCCCCGCGCCGTGTTGTATCTCAAGGCCACGCAGCCTAAAAACAGCCAACGCTTACCTAGCGCTTTCGCTGTGCCTGTCACAATCCTACGAACTGGAGCGATTTTAATTCATTTGATCCTCAAGAGGTCCCTGTGAGATAAGTACAATTATTCTCCATGTTTTTCAGATGAGAAAGTAAGGCCCAGAGAGGTGAAGTCACTATTCTGAGGTCACACAGCTATGAAGTGTGGAGCTGAGGTTCAAACCCAGGCAGCCTGACTCCGAGTCCTTTCTGTCCCCTTCCCCCCTTGCTGCCACACCAGGCGATAGTTCTCTGTGAGCCAAAAACCCCCAGCAAGAGACAGGAATGGTGGCTTGCATAATCAGAAGTGGCAAATAGCAAAAACTGTGCTTTTCCCTTCAGAACGCCTCACGTGGAGGTGATGAAAACTGGAGACGGCTCTGCCATGGGCTCTTCGCCTGTGATTCCCTTCAGCGAAGCAGATGCGATCGGTCTGCGCCCTCTCCTCACACACCGGCACCTGGCACCGGGGACGGCGCAGGGCCTGCTGAGATGTGAGTGGGCTTTAAGTTCGCTGCAACATAAGCGGCCATCAGGAACAGGCAGTCCGATAGAGCGCGGTGCGTTCACGAGCGGAACGCTGTTCGAGCAGCGAAAGGAACAGGCAGGCCCATAATTACTGGTGTGGAAAGATCTTCAAGATATAGGAAGTGAAAAAGATGCAGCACTGAGTATAAGATCTCCCATTTAGTTAAAAGAAAAAAAACCAGGGCTGTGCACAAAGCACCCCTAAAACGCTTGGCCGTGGTCTCGCCGGGCCTGGGGCCTGCATTTGGGGGACGTCCCGGTTTCCACGTGTGTCTCTGTACCGTCAACTTCTCGCTCTGTCCTGGTGATGTCTTCATAATTCTCTCTCTTTCTTGCTACAGATAATAATTTATGAAATGAGAGTCATTTAGAATTAGCGGCAAGTATCCCAGAAACGGAACGAATTCTCCATTTGTAAAATTAACACTCAAACAAGTACCTGATTTGCATGTGGTTAATCAGCCCACTGGGCATATACAGGCGGGTGATCACAGCTGATTTGTGGGGCTGAAAAGGACTTTCCCGCCAGAGCCCCCCAGGGGGTCCCAGGGCGTCTAGGAAACCTTCCAATGGAGCACTAATTTCTTGTTTATTGTGGTCTGTGCATCTTCTGAGGAGGATACCCAGGGTTTTTCATAGATTCTCATGCAGGTTTATGATCCACAGTTTAACCACCACTAGCCCAGAGCTACGAGAAAGGTTGTCCGTACAAAGGCAATGCTATTCAGAGCTTTAATGAGTGTTAGAGGACCCTGCAGCCCAAAGCCAGCCAGAGTGGGAGGGAGGGACCGGCACACCCAGGGCACGCCTGTCCAGGCACCACATGCGTGTCCCATGCATGACATGACTATGTGCCAGACGGCCAAGACAGCACTGGGCTGCGGGCAGCAGGGGGCCGGCCGCGATCAGCAGTGCCCGGGATGGGCTTTGTTTTTCTCACCCAACGGGTGGTCCGGGGTGGGCGAGGGTCTGGGGTTGATGCTCTCGCCTCGGGACAACTCCTTCATCCCCTGCACGGCCATCCTCAGTGTGTGGCTTCGTCCTGCAGTCAGGCCGGCATCGCTGGGGGGCGAGACCATCGTCCAGGCAGCCAGGAGGGGAGAGGGCAGAGGGAGTGGGGTCTGCCAGCTAAGTCTGTCACCTGGGGGCTTGGGGGTGCGGAGCACTGTGTCCCCTAGCTGGTTGCCATGTTAACTGTGAACCGACTGAAGTTCCTGGTAGGGTGGAGGGGTAGGGCCAGTGGAGAGTGTGCGGCCCAGGTGGACCCCCACGTGTGTGGGAGTGCGTGTATACGCACCTGTTTCTCTGCAGCGCGCTGGCGGGCATGCAGGTGCCGGCCAATCAGGCCTCCAGACCTGCCTGCAGGCCTGTTGTGAAGGCGCGGCCAGGGTCGCAGCTGACAGGCCGCAGGCACCGGTGCCGCTGGACCCGAAGACAAGCACAATGACTGCCCGCGTGCAGTCCCGATTCCTCCACAGGCATCCGGGTGGACGCAAAAGGCGTTTTCTTTCAGTTTTATTGAGATACAGTTGACATACAGCCCTGTATCCATGTCAGGTTTACGCGTTTGATAAGCTTATAAGTTTAACATAAAATGCCCTTTAATGAAACAGATGCACAAGAAAAGGACTCAGGAGGCAGCCCCAGGAGGGTTGCCCGGGGAACAAGGGCAAAAGTCCGGTGTCGGGAGAGACTCAGGGCCCCTTGTTCCCCTGGGAGTCCCAGGAGCCTGGCCCACAGAGATGCCGCGAACACAGCGAGCTCCTCCGAGCTCTCTCTAGGCGCCCCCAGATGCCAGAGATGCGTGGAGGGGTCTGTCCCAGCAGAGGACCCGAGGCGGAGCGGGGCCAGCGGTCGAGGCGGGCCACCAGGGACGCCCTTCGAGGAAAGACGGAGGAGCAGGAAGCGATGAGCTGTAGATTCTTGAATGACAAAGCAGGGCTTTAAACGAGTGAGTCCGTAGAAGCCCTGGATCTGCCTGCCCACAGGCTATGTGCTGAGTGTGCAATGCTGACTCGTGAGCACCGTGGGGGGTCTCAACTTCTCCCCGAAAGCATGGTCCACGGACCCGCCTGCGCCCACCAGCCCGCCGGAGAACCCCTGGGTCGGGCTGCCTTTTTCCCTGCTGCGTGTTCGGGGGACGTTTGGGTAAGAAATGTCCACAATGGGGCGTTTCTCCAAAGGCCCAGAACCCACAAACACAGAAACCCAGTGTCCGCCTAATGGCGCCCCCTCCCTTGGAAACGCCAGCCACCTCTTTCCCGTTCACTCCAAAGGTCTAATCTGAAAACCTTGTAATTTAAGGGGAGGGGGGGGAAATGCAGTCCTCCCCATTTCCCTCCAGCTTATCACAGCGGACGGCGGTTCCGAACGCGCTGGATTTGTCTGGATCGGAGTGTAATACATGAAGGAAAAATGAGCAAGCGTGTCCTTGCAGAAATGCCCGCAGACTGAGAGAAAAAAGAGTAAGCTTGTCTTCGTTTCCAGAAGAGAAAACGCAAAATACCTGGACAGTCGTCCAGACTTTGGAGAGATTTTGAGAGAATGTGTGCAGGCTGCGGTTCTTTTTCGTGGTTACACACGACGGTCTTTTAAAAAATCATCCGAAATACCTTCCATTTATGTTTTCTGCGCAGCCAAAGGCGTAACTGTCAGGTGATCCGACAGCTGTGATGTGGGGACGTCTCTGTCCTTTCACTGAGTTTCTGAAGATAAATTTTAATCCGTGTTTCTCTAGTATAAATGCCCTTTGTTTTCCCAGCTCTGCAGCATTTGGAAGAGGTAGATTCCACGTCACTGGCAGAGGATTTGGGAGCCTTCTCTGTGACAGCTTTAGGCCGTCCCCGTGAGCCGCATGAAATGCATGAACACGTAATCACAGAGCTATCCCGTGGAAAATGTGGGCGCTGAGAACGCCATGCTTGAAGTCAGCCTCCTGGGGCCTCCCCCAGGGCTGCAGTGCTGATAAGAGGGAGCCAGAATCCTCTTATCTCGGACTCCCAACGCCTGAAGTACCGCCTTGGTGGCCTGGATAAGCTGTGCCTTAGCAGGGCCTTCTTTAGGGACAGGATGTGCAGAGGGTGACGTCCCCACTTTGGAGATGGCTCCCTCCTTCCCAGCTGGTCCTCCCCCGGGGAAACTTCCTTTCTACCACATTCTGGGAGGGGAGGGGCTTTGTGAAACGCTCCTAGACCCACGTCCCTTTCCTCCAGAGAGTGTCTCTCACTTTGTAGTTACCCCACCTTTAATGGGGTTCTTTCCTTGACGCCTGGCTCCCCCAAGAGACTCGGGGCAGCTGCCTTGTCTGGCTCAGCTCACCTCGTTTCCCAGGTGGCCAGGTGGGGCTGGGCCGGTAAACACCTGTGGTGAGAAGGGAAGGGGAGGGGG
>PVJI01004453.1:0-107084 GCA_004026765.1 Micronycteris hirsuta | reverse complement strand
GTTCCCTTTTCTCCACATCCCCTCCAACAGTTATCTGTTGCTTTGTTGATGATGGCCATTCTGACTGGTGTGAGGTGGTACCTCACTGTAGTTTTAATTTGCATCTCTCTGATGGCTAATGATGTTGAGCATCTTTTCATATGACTCTGGGCCCTCTGTATGTCCTTTTTCGAGAAGTGTCTGTTCATGTCTTTTGCCCGTTTTTTAATTGGGTTTTTTGTCTTCCTGGGGTGGAGTCGTATGAGTTCTTTATAATTTTGGAGATCAGACCCTTGTCTGAGGTATCATTGGCAAATATGTTTTCCCATACAGTTGGTTCTCTTTTTATTTTAATACTATTTTCTTTAGCCCCACAGAAGCTCTTTATTTTAATAAGGTCCCATTTGTTTATTCTTTCCTTTATGTCCCTAGCTTTAGGGGACATATCATTGAAGATGTTGCTGTGTGGAATGTCTGAGATTTTCCTACCGATGGTTTCCTCTAGAACTTTTATGGTGACACTGCACCTTTTAAAGAGGCGTGCTTATTATTCACACACAATACCAGAACATGTCATGCAACGTTTACATCTGGCTTAATGTATTGCTCAGATGACCATGTTAGGAAAGTAAATTCTGAATGTATTGTCATTAAGTTAAAAGCGATTGTACTATTTTCTTTAAACATTTTTTTGTGGGAAGAACGGACACATTTTGGCAAGTTGCAGTTTTCACACAGGATTTTTGTTAGCACAAATCCGTGTGCATCAAAATGAGAAAAGGCTTCAGAAAGGGTAACCTCCAGCAAGTAGGTCAAAATATTTCATTCTGATGGGAATTTGATTCTGGAGTTGTCAGTGGTTGGTTATTAGGGTTGACTTTATGATGTTGATTCTAGGAATGGAGCCAAAACTTTACAAATTCATTTATAACTCCCCCACTCCACTGTGAGTAACCAAATTAATAAGTAATTTTAGGGTCTGAGTTCTAAAATAATCTTATTAAGATAGAGTGATGTCTCTCATTTCTCTACAAGGAGATAGTGCCAGAAAGCTCTGCCATTTATTCCTTTTTGGCTATTTCCTGTCTGGATTTTGTTTATTATTCTCTGCCCAGAGCGCTCTATCAGAGGGAACTACTACAGGGCCAGGAAGGTTTGTTTGTATAAAAGTATGTGAATATTTTGTTCTTGGTAGGAAGTGAGCTGTCGCTGACACTTATATTCTTGTTGTAAACCCTATCACATAGCACACGTCATAGATTTTTGGTTGAGATTTCTAGATTTGTGTGTTTTGCCCTTGGTTTTTCTCCTATCCCATCCCACACAACAAAGGTGATTTTGACATCTGAGCTTTGTCAGATCCTGTTTTCCTTATGAGGGTGAACTAGACTTACAGGCTCTGTCTCCTGGCCATCCATAAAGAGTGATCGGGCCCTGTCTCTGGTTTAATAGGGAGCAAACGTGCTCGGTGGCTTAGTATATGTTGTGTCTCCAGCATCGTTTTGCTCTTCTGCTTGGCAGTGAAAGTCTCGGAGTCTCTAGGGTCCCTCCTTGTCACTGTACCTTACACATTCTTCAGGAGACCTGTCGGTAATGATGAGCACTACAGAAGAGACAGGGTATCACTGTCATCAAAGCTTCGTTTTTGGCAAAAAGACTTAGGGCAAATGTTTTAGAAAAGATGTCCCGCCCGCCCCCCCCCCTTTTTTTTTTTTTGGTTAGCCAGAAAGACTTTGACGAATTCCCCTTTAAAAGATTGTTTAGTTCAGGTCTGTGGTTCCAGGAAAGGTATTATTACAATTTTTCAGGGGAGACCACTGACCCAGCTTATTTTGTTCAAGGTCATATAAGGCAGTACAGCCTCTCTCTTCACTGTTCCACTTATTTTTAATAAGTTATAGCAAGTGAGCCTCTGTTTATAGATGAGCAGAGCGCAGCTGGAAGCCCCAGGAGACACTCCAGGATTTAGATGAATAAGAACTAGGCAGACTCCCTCCATGAGGAATCCTTCCAGGTAGTGTTGTGGTGTCTCCCGCGCCACACTCAGCCCCTGGGACGCAGGCTCTGCAGCGTACGCTTCTTACTGCCTGTTGAGTTAATGACTGGGAACAAAAGAAGAGTCTAACCATGAAAAAGGAAGAAAGCAAGATTTGAAAGAGAAATTTTCTCAGGTAGCCTAAGAAAGGTTGGAGCAGCTTGGGTGGAGAAGGGAAAGAGATTATTTTCAGGAGTTTGGAAGATCATGGTGGACTTGAAAAGCAGAACCTAGAGCTACTTCAGAACTGGACTCTCAGCCCCGACTGGAGCGGCTCAGTTGGTTGGGCAAAGTGAAAGGTTGCTGGTTTGATTCTCAGTCAGGGCACATGCCTTGGTAGCGAGTTTGGTCCCAGGCCCCGAGAAACAACCGATTTTTCTCCTTTTCTTTCTCCCTTTCTTCCCCTCTCTCTAAAAATAAGTAAATAAATACAATCTTTAAAAAAACCTAGACTTTAACTTCCAAATTTTAAGTGCCTATGTTTGTCCTTGCTTGTTAGATTTATTAAACTGTTTTTATAATGAGAAGGTTGAATCTGTTGCTGTGTGCTCTCATGGCGCAGCTCTGGGAGGGTGCCAGAGAACGCAGGTATGCGCGCATGAGCAGGAGCTGATCACCTAAGGCCTCAGGCAGGAAGGGTGCCTGACTCAATGGACGAGCCTCGCATGTCCAGAGCCCTGGGACCGTCCTGCTTTCCACTCACCAGTTAATTTAGTTAAACTCCTTGGATAATGAACACTCATTGTATTGACTTCATAGGAGGACTGTGTTGAAGGCTGCTTTACCTAGTCTTTAAAAACTGGAAATTTTAGAAATATCTTAAAAATATTGTTTTTTATTCTCACTTGAGGACTTTTTTTAAAAATTGGTTTTAGAGAGAGGGGAAGGGAGAGAGGGAGGGAAAGAGGGAGAAACATTGATCCAAGAGAGAAGCATCAGTTGGTTGCCTTCTGTATGCTCCCCAAGTGGGGATTGTACCTGCAACCTGGCAGGTGCCCAGACCAGGAATTCAACCTGCAACCTTTGGTTATAGGGCAATGCTCCAACCAACTGAGCCACACTGGCCAGGGCTAGAAGTATCTTTTCTGTCCACGCCCCAAGGTTTTGGTGCCTGGTTGAGATCTAGATAAAGAAAACTTTGGTTTCTTAGTTTTCGTGTGTTGGAAGTCCTTCTTTGGAGCTCCCAGGACCTTTCGTGACTGTCTCCTTAGAGTAGCGATTACATTCCTGTCTTACAGAAAGGAAACTGAAACAAAACAAGAAGACATATTCGGAAACACCATTTAAAAGAAAGTGGAACAATCCCTAGTCATTAGGAAAATGCAAGACCGAACCACAGTGAGCTCTCATTCCATACCCATTAGGATGGCCATTATCTGGGAAACGGAGGACGGTTGGTACTGGTTAGGAGATGGGGGTGTGGGAGCCCTGTGCGCTGCTGGTGGGGATGCGAGATGGTGCACCTGCTGTGGAAAACAGTGTGGCGGTTCCTCAGAAACTTAAACAGAATTGCCATTTGACCCAGCAGTTCTGCTTCTGAGTGTTTACCCCCAACGTTGAAAGCAGAGACTTGAATAGTTGTACACCAATGGTCATAGCAGCGTTCTCACAGCAGCCAAGGGAGGGAAACAGTGCAAATGTCTATCAACAGAGGAGTGGATAAATGAAAGGTGGTGTAGCCACACACTGGAATATTTATTCAGTCTTAAAAAAGGAATTAAGGTCTGATACATGCTACAACATGAATGCATCTTAAAAACATTATGCTAAGTGAAAAAAGCCAGACAGAAAAGGACAAATATAATAAGGTCCCACTTATATGTGGTACCTAGAATAGTCAAATTCATAGACACAGAAAGTAGGATAGTGGTAACCAGGAGCTAGGGGAGGGGGCAAAGGGGGCTTATCATTCAGTAGGTACAGAGTTTCCATGTGGATGATGAAAAAGTTCTGGACGTATTGGTGATGGTTGTATAACGATGTAAATGTTTTAATGCCCCTGAATTTTATACTTGAAAATGGTTAAAATGGTAAATTTTATATCATGTATATTTTGCCACAATCAAAAAGATTTGTGTACCCGGCTGGTGTAGCTCAGTGGATTGAGCGCGGGCTGGGAACCAGAGGGCCCCAGTTCGATTCCCAGTCGGGGCACATGCCTGGGTTGCGGGCCAGGTCCCCAGTGAGGGCCATGTGAGAGGCAACCATACATTGTTCTTTCTCCCTCCCTTCTCCTCTCTCTGAAAATATATAAATAAAATCTTTAAAAAAAAATTTGTGTAAAAATGTTGTTTTAAGACACTAAAAACTAAAAGAGAAGGAAAATGGAACTGAAGAAAGTCATGACTGTTTCCCCCCAAGATTTATAATAGTCAGTAAAATGCTGACTAGTACCGTTGTGTTGATTCTCTGAGTTTTATCAAGTAAAAAAAAAATTCTCAGTCTGCCATTACATGTAAAAGAATGCCTCTGAAAACTGCTGTCATATCACTTTGAACTGACAGATATCCAGCTTCCCTAGGCGGGCCTACATGGTACCCACATGTGGCCGAGTGACTTCCTTTGCAAAATGACCTGAGCAAGAGTCGATCACCTTGAGTGAAGGAAGTCCCACGCGGTTACGCCAGCTGCCTCCAAGCGAGTCCCAGAATCTGCTTAAGCCCAAGCACCTGCATTTTAAACATTAAACCTGTGCAAGCAGTGTGCTTTCTTCTTAGGGGTTGGATTAATGTTTTTACTTATTTTTCTGTTTTTATGGAGACTGGGCTGCTTTTAGAGGTTTAGAGCCACCTACGGCCTTCTTTGTTTTCTATACCTTGAGAAGTACCCACAGCATGAGTCCAGTTTTTTCCTCCTTCCTCCCGTTGTTTAGACCTGGTCTTTAATCCACGACCTCTGAGAAGACTGAAGCCCCTCTCAGCACGGTTCACTATATATTGGGAATTCGTGACGTCTTGGCTAGAGTCACGTGGCAGGCTCACACTCCATAGGAAGTAATTGGTTTAAAAGATGAGCTTCTTGACATCAGTTTGTGCACAGCCCTGGCACCCCTTGTTTTCCTATGCCATTTTCTGAAATGCCTGGGCCTTTGTTTTACATTTGTCCTGTAGGAGATTAATGTATTTGTATACACACAATGTCTTCTTCAGAATGGATCTTAAAGCGTATTTTTTAAAAAGGTTTGAGCCTGAAAGTACATACTTGAGGTTCATGATTCTCTATCGATCTATCTCCCCCCTTTATCTTCCTCAGGTGGATTTATTTTCTGATGTAATGATTATATGTACTTTGGTTTTGTTATGTTGATGTATATACTTGTGTTCAAATTGTCTTATCTTTTGGCACTGCTGCCTACATATACCTTTTGTAAAGCTGTCCGTATATGGAGAATATCTGAATTTTGGAGCCTTAAAGTTAAAAGGTCTTTTAAAGACACACAGCCACAGACACATGGTAGAAAGTCAAGAATGTTTTTCTGCTAATGATCCTGACACTTCAAGGGCTAGTCCTGTTTTACATTCTCATACCTAGTGCTTTAGAAACCAGTCTATTGGACATTTGCTAGAAACTCATCTTTTTCTTCATCTGAAATCTTTCCCTTTTTAATTTCTATTCCCATTTGTCTTAGTTTTCTGCCAACTAGAGCAATAAGGGAAAAATGGTATGAATTGGGCACTCTATCTCAGCTTTGAAAATGTGCTCAAATTAGGTCATCCATGCATTTTCTGTCAAACCACATATATAAAAGACAGCCCCCATTAAAAATATAAAGTCGGAGTATTGTAAGAATCTCCTGCAATCATTTTTGTAGATTTAGACTATGTAAAGATTCCTTACATCCTTATTATCCTTATTATTCATAAACTGCCTGTAGTAATTACCATTTTAAAAGGTCTCCTGAAATGTACAGCGCACACATATGATTAAACATTTCCTTATCTGGCAGAAGTCCCTATGTTAAGCCCAGCATCCTGCTCTGGTTGTCGTGATGTGACTAGAGGTGCGTTGTTATTCTTTGTCAGCTTTCTCTGGCCTTCTTGTCCTGGTGATGTGTCACCTGCTGTGGGGCAGCCCTGTAGGGGGATCGCAGGGGACTGCCTCTTTCTGCACAGGCAGCGGTGACAACAGCAAAGCATGGAACAACCTGGAGAAATAGAAGGTTCCCTTACTACTAAAGACAGGCCTGTGGTTCTTCTTCCTGTCCTTTTTTCTCTTTTGGGCTCATAACTCATAATCCACAGATTCTTCAAAGCTATGAGAGTTTATGGTAAGGCAGGTTAGATTGACTCCTGGTTGCTAGGTAAGAAGGAATGCCTAATTTGTATCCAGGTAGGAGCCCGCGCGGTTCTTCATCTGGTTTTGCTGCCCTTGTGTTTTTCTTTTTTGTTTTTCATCTCAGGGTTGTTGGGGCAAGGGCGCACCCACAGCAAAAGTGATTGAGCTTGTGGTGAAGGAGGCCCTGGGCTGTGACATTGTGCCTTCCTCCTCACGTAGTGCACGGTTCTTAAACTAGCATTCTTTGTGGTGTGCTGGGGTGACCCACTCAGCAGGCCGAGCTTCCAGACTGGTGGGGCCCAGCCCGGGAAGGACAGCCCTGGGCTGGACATCTGCAGGGACCTCGGCAGCTTTTCATTCTACTTCTCTTTCGGAAGACCACCTTTGCTGACTCCCAGACCATGTGGTAGAACACTGGGCTACCAGAGGTCTGGCCAGCGAGAGAGACTAATCTCATTTTCTCTTCATCTCCTCACATTCCCCGAGTAGGAAATCTCCGTGATGTCCCAGAGGCAGCCAGGGCCTCCCTGGTTCAGTCACCATGGAGGGGACCTGGGGCAGCACACCGCACGCATGGCTCCAGAAAGTTGCTTTGTGGAGGCGTTTAGTAGTCAGGAAGGGGAGCATTCTGGGTAAGGCTACAGTCTCATCAGTGTGCACCCCACGGGGTTCATGATGTGCTATAATAAGCCTAGTACTGCCTCCTGGAGTTTCCATTTCCCCTATAGTTTTAAGAGAAACATTAATTTTGATATCAAAACAAATACATATATATAATAGGGACTGAGGTGGAACATATGCAAGAATTTTTAAGATAACCATGAGGGAAAGTAATACAATTTTGTATTTGGGATACGCTTCTCTGGCATTGGTAGGACAGCTCAGGAAGCACTGAATTTCTGGCCCCTTGCAGACTGAAGTTGGAAGTTTACCATGAAACCTCGCAGTAAGTTGTTGAGTACATTTGCTGTTTTAGTTCAGTGAGGCCAGAAGATTTGCTGCCTGTGTGTTATAAACCTGGGTATGGAATGCTCCCACTGGCAGTGGTAGAGCTAAGAAACATTCATGTAATCTTTCAAGGAACCTGGACTGACTATTAATGTTGTTTCTGGAATGAGAATGAGTGCTAAGATGAAGCCAGTCCGGGAGGCCGCACTGTTTTAAAGAGTAACTCACTCGGTGCCTGCGGGACCAACCACGCAGAGGTGCTTGCGTTACTTCATAGTGCGCTTCACATGGTGTGATTTTTCCCCCCCGGGCTACAAGAAGACGGCAAAACTCTAACCACAGCGCCTTCCCCCCACCCCATTGAGGCCACACTGAAGTGCTTTTCTGTGACTTAAACACATACATGGAAATTCTCTGGAGAGTTAGTAAAGAATGGACTTGAGGCTTCTACCTCCATAAATTAATATCCTCTGGCTTTCTGGTTCATCCAAGGTTTTAAAAATATATATTTATTCCACAGATGCACATACATATATAATGACTCATATTAATAGAATAATGCAGAAATCAACATTTCTGAGACACTATTAATCTGCCCACTACGTTTACTGACGTACATGGAATAGAGCAGGTACCTGAATAACATCGTTTTGTTCAGTGCCATTTCTTTATCATGTTGATGAGATAGAACGTCCTTCTGGTTTATATCAATTAGCCTATGCTAAAATATGGTCCCTATACAGTGTTTACCTCAGTTCCAGTAACCTATTGATGATGATGAGTAGGACTTACTGTATTTGTGTGTGCATGTAGGTAATATATAGTGATAGAATATTGTGGATATTGATAGTTGGATGTATTAATAAACTATCCACTGTGCTTATTGACATCTTAAATAAGATTCTAATAATGCTAGATAGTGACAAGAATTCAGAAACAACCAATAGGTAAATTGGGAATGTTACCTGGGTTTATTTTCTTTTGAATCCCCTTTCAATTTTACCTGAAGAATAAAAATAACTTCCTCAAAACATTAAGGACACATTTGAAAAAATAAAATTATGGATGGTTATACCTCCCTCACACAAGAGCTGCTGGTCAGTTCTAAGCGAACAAACAGCAATCACCACTTTGTAATAGGACTAAGGATTTGTGAGTACTTTTCTTTGGGGAACACCCCGAGGGTAAATTAGGGATGTAGGTGTTGATCCTTGGTGCCACGTGATCCATACCTTACTGTTGCAAGGAGCTAAAAGTAAAAAATATTTGTCTGTGGCCTTTGCACTTTTTTAGGTAAAAGAGTAAGTTGTATTTTAAGAGCTCTTTTCAAAACGCAACAGAAGTAAATACAGATCTTTTGCTCAGCAGAATTTAAACACGAATATAAATATTAGCCTCATGGTTCTTGTTAAGATTTGTTTAAAATGAGATTTTTTTCAGCTAAAATATTTGAAAACTTGGGGAATATTTTAAAAGTATAGATTATTGTACCTTAACCCCAAACATTTTGATTTGTGAAACCTGGGGCAAGAATCTATATTTTTAAAAGCCTCTTTTTGGGATTTTGGTTTGGGAATAAATATTTAGGTAAAAGGAGATAAGAAGCCGAGTCATGGAGTCAAAAAAAGTGTGTAAACAATATCTTTTGCCTTTTCTTTGCTATAAGATTGAGGAATTTATTGTTTTATATGTTTTTTTAAGATATTTTTTTAAAATTTTATTTCTTTATTTTCAGAGAGAGGAGAAGGGAGGGAGAAAGAGCAATGTATGGTTGCCTCTCACATGGCCCTCATTAGGGACCTAGCCTGCAACCCAGGCATGTGCCCCGATTGGGAATCGAACCAGGACCCTCTGGTTCCCAGCCCACGCTTAATCCACTGAGCTACACCAGCCAGGCTATATATGTGTTGTTTTGAGGAAGTTTTTAGTATTTAAGCAAAATATAATCTGAAGATACTGTTTTTCTTTTTCACCTCTGATTTTGCACTTACCTAGCAATTTCAGGATCAAAACACAAAAGAAATCTCATATTATCCCATAGTGAAAGAGTAATCCTTAATCTGCAGAGTATAGTTGACTGTGAAAACGAAGACTGATGTATAAATGTTAGTACTGCTCTTAGAATCTTTGTGTATGGTAATCTTAATATTTATTTTGGGAAAAATTAAGCAGTGGAAACATTCTTGTTCATATTTTTATAGCTAAGATTAACTTTTATGCCTCAGTTGTTGAAATTTAGGTTTGGGAAATGCGCTGGAATTTGGGTCCGCCCAAGTGTAAGTCTAGACAAACCAGTCATTTAGTCTGCATGGTGTGCAGAAATGAAAGTAAGCCAACTTTGTTTTGAAATACGGGAATCACAACAGCACGAAGACCCTGAAAGATTAACGGGTGAAGAACAGGAACAGATTTTTCATAGGAGGAAATACTTGCATACGTGCCTGTAGAGAAATGTTCCACTCCAAATCAAAGGAATGGCAGTTAAAAAAATTAATGAGAAACCGCTAATGGCTATTAAATTAATATAGATATAAATAAAACAAAGCTGATATGACCTCAGAAAATGAGTAAATTCTTATTTTTCTGGCAGCAATGTTAACAAGCTCAGTACTTTTGGAAATCACATTGGCAAAAAGATATAAAAAATTATACAAGTGGTCAGCCCTTTGACCCAGTCATCCTACTCCTTGGAAGTTTATTCTAAAGAAAAACTCTCAAAGTAGAAAAAAGGCTATAACAAAAAAAGGCATTTATTGTATTGTTATTTCTGGTGGCGAAAATTAGAAAAGCTATGGATGGCTAACAATGAATCAACAAAATTAGAATATTGTCTAGCTGTCCCACATGATAATCAGGTAGATTGTAGAAACAAAGAAAAATTTTTGGAATAAAGCATTATAAAAATATATACATATATTGTAATGAAATATGTAAACAGATTATCAAGAAATAAACACTTATTATAGTGTTGGCAATATATGTGAACTTGAAAACACTGAGACAATTTAGTTTTAAATGAAAGACATTTAAAAAGGTGCATTATCAAGTTTGCTATACCTGGAATAATTTTTTGTCCTTCTCAGCATAATGCAGTAAAGATGAGTGAAAATAAGTATTTTTCAAAAATGAGTGAAATCTGAAGCACTTTACAACTCTTCTCCTTTTACTTTCTTACCTCCCAAAATTAATATCTAGCTACCCCAATTGTCTTTTCTGCTAGAACATTTTTGTAGCCACCAAAGCCAAATCTTTGAAGGCTGTGGGGTCAGACATCCGGGTTTAAACCCTGTTGCTATCACTTACCAGGTGTAGACCCTGGAGAAACTACATGACTTCTCTGTGTCTCAGTTTCCTCATCTGGACAGTACAGATAGTAATGGCCTCTAACTGGTGAGAATTAAGTGATATAATGCATATAAAAGTACACAATAAGGTGGATAGTACTAGAAGTACTCAAAAATTAAAGCTATTTTTCTTTTTCCATATTTGGGAGGTACTCTTGATCGCCCACCCTAGTTTTTTCCTTGGTGACAGAAACCCAGTTTTGTTCAGGCACCGGATTGTAACACACCCAGCCCTTCGGGGTGAGTGAGAACTTCTCAGCTTATGAAGGCACAGATTGGCTTAGAATGGGCACGTGACTTTGTTCTGGTCTTTGAGGTGTCATGGAAAGTCGGCTGGAGCTTCTCGGAAAGATATTCCTCCCTGGTGAGAAAAAAGAGAGAGAGGTACAGGGAGATGTGAACTCTTCACCTCTTTCTGCCCCCCAGTTTTCCTGCTTTGGGCATCCTTGTGTGATGATGTGTTGTTTGCAGCTGTCGCAGCCATTTTGCAATCACAAGGGGCCGGTTGCCAATAACCAAGGATGGTAAGCAGAAAGACAGAGGAGCCTGGGTCCGTGATAACATCTTTGAGCCACTGAACTGGTCAGCCTAGAGCTGCCTTCCTCAAGAGATTTTGTTAAGTGAGATAAATGTCCAAATGACGTAAGCAAATTTTAGTCGTCTATTCTCATATTTGCAGCTAAAAACATCCTAAATCATAGATAAGGTAAGTCCAGTTGTTACTGACTCATGTAGTAATTGAAAAATTACACCACTAAAACAAATGGTGTTTCATGAGTAGATTAAAAGTCATGAAATAAGTCAGCACTCTTTTATTAGTTTTTCATTTTAGATGTAAGATTTTCGTGATAGAAGTAATGCTTTTAAAATTTAACCTTAGTTCTGCCCTGGCTGGTGTAGCTCAGTGGATTGAGCGCAGGCTGGGAACCAAAGGGTCCCGGTTCGATTCCCCGTCAGGGCTCATGCCTGGGTTGCAGGCCAGGTCCCCAGTGAGGGCCATGTGAGAGGCAACCATACATTGCTGTTTCTCTCCCTCTCTGTCTCCCTCCCTTTCCCTCTCTCTAAAAATAAATAAATAAAATCTTAAAAAAAAATTTAACCTTAGTTCTAATACCCGTCTTGCATATTTTGAGCCCAGAAACTTCTTTGAAAACTACTTTTATAATAGAAGTGAAACGTAGATGGACTTGTACGCTTTCCATTGTCAACATGAAAAATAGTCTCAGAATAAACACTGTGATGATATAGACATTTCGGTGAGAGTGGATGTGAGCCTGTGACTCTACAATTGACCCAGCTGCAGCCCTGCTAGGGTTGTGGCTTAAATATTTTGACTCTGTTTAAAAATAAACTTTAGTGCAGCTGATGAAGAGATTATGTGTTTTAATGGACGTGTTTGCTGAAATTACATATCTAAAATAAGTAGGAAGTTGTATTTTTCCTTTGCTCTGTCATAAAAGCTTTTTACTCCCAGTGTACTCTCTGAGTAAAAGTATGCTGGTGGCCACCGGACTCCCCCACATGTGTGGCAAATTGGGAAGTTTTTTTCTCTTCCTTGATGTGAATCTTGCCATGCTTTAAGAAGGTAAAATTGATAAAAATTACTTGTCAAATGTGTTTTCTAGTGGGATTTTCATAACCAGAGTGAGCTTTATACCCCATTTTTCTTACATATTATAGAATTGTCAAGATTCTATAATACACTCTTTTTCCCTGTATAGCTAAAAAATGTTAGGTCTCCCTAAGTTGAATTTTTCCCTCGAATTAAGCACCCCACTGTCATTTGTCAAAGTACACTTAACGTCAGTGCTTCCCTCCACGTGGACAACACCTGCTACTCCTGCTTCGAGTTCCTGCTCAGCTCCCCAGAGGTCCTTCTTCATCTGTAGCGAAGATCTGCTCCCGCATTATTCCATCATTGTGAGTTGGTCCCTGCATTAGTCAGGGTTCTACAGAACAGAACCAATAGAATGTAGATGTGCAGGTATATATAATAGGATATTGGTTCATGTGATTGGAGAAACTGGCGAGTCTAAAATCTGCAGTGTGGGTGGCAAGCTGGTGACCCAGGAGAGCTAATGCGGCTCTCACTGGAATGGGTACAGTTCCAGTCCTTGGGCAGTCTATTGGAGAAAGCCCCCTTGCTCAGAAATCTGGGTCTTGTTGTTTCATTTAGTCCTGCAGCTGATTGGATGAGGCCCGCCCACATTATGGAGGGCAGTCTGCTGTACCTAAAGTTCATCCATTTAATTGTTAAAGGGAAGGAGGGTGATGAGGCTGGAGAGGACCTGTCCGGAACCATTACTTATTGTGCACAGTTGACAGAGTGAAAGCCCTAAGCCCACAGAAACCTTGACATAGGGCTCTGTTGCCAGCCATTTCCCAGTTCTTCTTGGGCATCTCCACTCCTCAGCTTGCACTCTTGGTCTGAATTGGGCTGGACTTGAAGAGAGGCTCCTGCCTTCATTCTGTTGTGTGGTTTTGGGTATGTTACTCATCATCTTTGCACATCAGCCAGATGGAGGTGATAATAAGGCCTCAGAACGTTGCCGTGGGGATTGATTGCATCAGAGGTTACGTGTAAGTGATCTGTGTCCTGTAAAGCGCTATATGAATGAAGGTGGGTTTTTACTCTAATCCACTTGCTGCCCCCAGACAAAATCTAATTTATGTAAATTTATGAAAAACAATCGATTTTACTCTAGGCACCCATGACTTCTGCTGATACGATTGCCCTATCATAGATTTGCCATTTTTCCCCCCCAAAACAAAAGGGCATGATTGTGAGGCATTTGTTCCCTGGATTGGGGAACCATATTTCAACAACCTATGCCCAGCTACTCACCGCTGTCCCCCCACCTCCAGTGTGACTTATAACACGTGTGAGATGCAGATCTGTTAGTGCTGGCCTGCTTGCAAGCCTTTGCTGACAGCGAGGAGATGAATAATTAACCTAACAAGTTCTTGCCTGACTTCTTTGTTGCCTGCTGTCATGTTCAGAGATTAGACTTCCTAGGCAGAAGCTGAAACACTTTTTTTCCCCATGACATTGAAAATAAGGACTATGCCTGAATGAAATTAGAACTGACTGTTCATTCATTAGCTTAGACATTCATTCAATCAACACATATTTATGGTGAGGACTGCATTGTGGATGGTGCCGTGCCAGATAGTAAAGAAGAATCAAAGCAGAAGAGAGGGGAAGAGACTGGAAAGATACAGAAATATTTGATTGCTAGGCTGGAGAGTTTGGATTTTATTCCGTCGGTGTTAAAACCTGGGCATGGTGAACACTGGGCTTGGAGTTGGACTGTCCCAATTCTGTCTCTGCTGCTTCCGAGCTGTGTAACCTAGGGTAAATGACTGAACTGCTCTGTGCCGCAGTTTCTTCATCTATGAAATGGGAGGAATGGTAGTGTTGTACATGTTTCATCATGTTGTAGTGAGGATGAAACGAGAGAACGTCCGTCCGACAGTCATTAGAATAGCGCCTGACCCTGGGGGACACGTGTGTCGGGAAGCACACCTGGCAGCTGGGTGAGGGGAAGGCAGCTGCAGTGGGGAAGGACTGGAAGGGTGGTGGGTGGGGACACTATTGCAGTCCAAGCAGGATACGTGGCAGCACCGGGGGCCCAGGAACTCAAGCACCCTTTGTGGGAATAGCTGGGCAGAATAACTTGAGAATGTAGGGATCATTTATGTCAGGGCACAGTTATTCATGGGAGATGGCCTGACTCTCATCGGTGGCTCCACTTCTGTCTTCCATTTCCTTCATCGAAGCCTGGCCTTCATCAGGGCTCATGTGACCGTACTGTGCCAACGTTCCTGATGTCATTTTCTGGTTTGGGGACAGAATGAAATGGAATTAGAAATGGAACACTGGGAGAGAATCCAAAATGCTCACTCCTCCCTATTCACACTTTTTTTCTATCAGTTTCCTATTTTCACTTTAATTGGATAAAAGAGGTTGCATGGTGTATGAGCACTATGTTAGGGAATATATTTTATTTTGCTTGCCTTCTTAGTTTTAAAAATGTTTCTGGAAGAATTTAAATCGTGCTTTGATTTGATCAGCCTCAATTCACTTTCCTGATGCATTCATTTTACCTGAACGTAAAGATATTTCAGTCTTTGGAGTCACAGCCAGTGTGAGGGCTGGAGCAGCCTACTGACCCAGAGACAAGGAGCTGAGGCCTCACGGTGACCCTCCTGTGCCGGCCACTGTAAGGAGAAATGCCCTCCCCACCCCCGCACACAATTGCACTCTCAAGCCTTCACCTTCGCCTGATAAAAACTAAAAAGGCCTATTTTTTTTTAAAGATTTTATTTATTTGTTTTTAGAAGGGAAGGGAGAGAGAAAGAGGGAGAGAGAAACATCAATGTGTGGTTGCCTTTCATGGGCCCTCTAGTGAGGACCTGGCCTGCAACCCAGGCATGTATCCTGGCTGGGAATCGAACCAGCGACCCTTTGGTTCGCAGCCCGCGCTCAGTCCACTGAATGACACCAGCCAGGGCAAGGCCTTTTATTTTGTAAGGTAAATGAGCACCCTTGAGATTTGAATTGAAATTTTCTCACTATATTTTCTTAAATGAGCAGCATACATATACGTTCAAGGTTGGCTACTCCTAGGGTCACTCCCTTAACCGTGTGTTTTTTCCATGAGTGGGGTGATACATCCCCTCAACAGAGCAAGGGGGCAGCTAGAGAGACAATTAGCATCACTGCTTGAGATGTAGAGTTTAAAAAAATTGTCAGACCCAAGCTCGGCATTAGTTGGATTTGTCCAGGGTAGAAAGGGTCTTTGTAGATGTCGTTCCCCCCATCTTCCATTTTTCTGTCTCCCCAGCAATAGTTTCAACTGCCACATGAAACGTAGTGGTCTAACTCTATCCTCACGTGTACTTGCTGACAATGAAGAGAAACGATTATTAGCAAACAATATGAGAAACATTATAATTGGGTTATCCTTCAGAAAGACAGGGGAGTAAACAAAAATGATTGCCTGCTGCTTATATACTGACCAATCCAGAGGCTGATCCATTTTTCTTATTTGTTAAATAATTAAGAGAATGGGAATTGATTTTCCTCTAATGTCATTGTATTTTGTGATGTGTAAATTTATCTCAATTTTCCCATTACACCATGGGTAGTTGCTTGAGTCTTGTCCAAGCATTAAAACAAAATTGCTCTCCTTTTTTTTTTTAACTTAATTGTTGTTCAATTACAGTTATCTGCATACTCTCCCCTCACCTCCCCCTCCAATCCCACCTCCCTTCCCTGCCTCCCTCCCCACCCTTGGTTCTGTCCATGTGTCCTCTATAGTGGTTCCTGAAAACCCTTCTCCCCATTGTCCCTTCCCCCCTCCCCCTGGCTATTGTTAGATTGTTCTTAATTTCAATGTCTCTGGTTAAGTTTTGCTTGCTTTTTGCTTTTGTTGATTATGTTCTGGTTAAAGGTGAGATCATACGGTATTTGTCCCTGACCGCCTGGCTTACTTCACTTAGCATAATGCTCTCCAGTTCCATCCATGCTGTTGCAAAGGGTGTAAGCTCCTTCTTCCTCTCTGCTGCATAGAATTCCATTGTGTAGATGTACCATAGTTTCTTGATCCATTCATTTGTAGATGGGCACTTTGGTTGTTTCCAGCACTTGGCTATTGTGAATTGTGCTGCTGTGAACATTGGAGTGCAAAGGTTCTTTTGAATTGGTTTTTCAGGATTCTTAGGGTATAATCCCAGTAGTGGAATTGCTGGGTCGAAAGGCAGTTCCATTTTCAATTTTCTGAGGAAGTTCCATACTGTTTTCCACAGTGGCTGTACCAGTCTGCATTCCCACCAACAGTGCAGTAGGGTTCCCTTTTCTCCACATCCCCTCCAACAGTTATCCGTTGCTTTGTTGATGATGGCCATTCTGACTGGTGTGAGGTGGTATCTCATTGTGTTTTTAATTTGCATCTCTCTGATGGCAAGTGATGTTGAGCATCTTTTCATATGTCTCTGGGCCCTCTGTAGGTCCTCTTTCAAGAAGCGTCTGTTCATGTCTTTTGCCCATTTTTTAATTGGGTTTTTTGTCTTCCTGGAGTGGAGTCGTATGAGTTCTTTATATATTTTGGAGATCAGACCCTTGTCTGAGGTATCATTGGAATCAACACCATCAAAATGTCCATACTACCCAAAGCAATTTATAGATTCAATGCAGTCCCTATCAAAGTACCAATGACATATTTCACAGATATAGAACAAACACTTCCAAAATTTATATGGAACCATAAACGACCCCGAATATCAGCTGCTCTCCTTTTTGTGTAGCTGCTGACATGAGATAATACGACAATTGAACTTTGACACCAGTGTGTCCTCTGTCATTTACAGCCCCCTAAATAGATTTGAATTTTTTTGCGCTTTTGAGGTATGGCTGCTAATGTGTAAGGAGTATTTGGTTATTTTGATATTTTTGTTTTGGAATGTGATGGTAATGTCTGTTTGCTAACTTTTATACATCAGTCCCCTCGTGTCTATGTTTGTGGGTAACATAATACTTGTTCTATATTTATTAGTAATGCTATTTTATTCTTAACTCCCTTGTTTTGGGCCCATGAATCTTTCCTATGCCCTTTTTATATATTTTCTTGGCATTCATGTGTGTTTTAATATGTTATTTTAGGAAGGCCCAACTGACGTGAACTAACACTGACTCGGTGCACACCGCATTGAGAGTTCAGACCCAGTTTCTCTTACTAGTGCGATCATTTTGGTCTTAAGATAAAGCTGTGCTTCTGTGGCACTGGATCCTTGTTTCTTAGGCTCCGTAAGAGTTCTTTCCAGCAGCTCTTAAGGTCTTCCTTGCTATTGGCTGGAATAGTGGCATCTTACAAGTTCAGCAGGGAGAACTAGAGACACGTTGCATATTGTTGAACATGCGTGTACAGTAAATACTGAAAAGAGGTAGATTTACCTTATTTTTTTTGCTTTGGTTTGGTTTGTGACAAGGTATTCCTCTAGATAAAGAGCATTTCTAATTTAGTTTTCTGGGTCCACTTTAGTCATCAAAACTCTTGCTCAGTGAGATGGGAGGAAATCTTAACACTTTCTGGAAATGCAGCTCTAGCAGACTGCAGTTAGAGCAGGACAATATGATTTCTACAAACAGAAATTCACTGCTTACTTGGCTGGTGACTCTTAACTCAGGTCTGGAAGCAAAGGCAGTTGTAACTGCGGGTGGCCCTTACGTCTGGCCTTGGCTAGCCTAGCGACTGAGGAGGCCAGTGCTGGGCTGTCAGCTGACATGGTTTCTCCGAGTTTCTCCCTTTCGAGTTGTGGTGAGACTATTGTGAGATTTTCTGGTTTACCTTTCAATGATTAGGGGGAAAAGCACAATAGTATTTTTAAAATTAATATTATACAAGTATCTTTAATATGTTTGCAGGCTTTAGTTTATTGATTAGTAGTGAAAAAAATCTTTAAAGGGTTTCTTTTCCTCTCTCAGGCCACAAATGGTATGTAGTAAATCATTAAAATAAAATTAAAAAAAATTGTTTATATTATTATTCGTACCTGACATGCTGGAGGCACAGAGTGTTAAAGGACAGTAAGCACCTCTGTTTCTTATAAGAAAGAAACACGTCACCTGCAGTTACTTCTGATGTTTAAAAAGATGAAAACAATAGATTCAAATATTTTTTCCTTTAATCACCTATAACACAGGTGGCAAACACGAGGCCCATGGGCCAAATCCAGCCCTCCACCTCATTGTATCCAGCCCAGCACCTTGTTTCTACCTGGTGGCAGCACCGAGCTCCTTGCCCCTAGTTAAGGAATTTATACAGTCCTAAAATTACATTCGGCCCTTTGAAGACAACCGCGAGGCTGATGTGGCCCCCGGTGAAAATGAGTTTGACACCCCTGACCTATAACATTGTTAAGATTTATAAAAGCAGTATAAATCATTATGAAGAACATGGATATACAGAGAATTAAAATCACCATAAACTTTGGTACCCAGAGATTGTTCCACTTAATTTTCATATATTTTTTTCAAGCACAGCATTTTGCCATGTGTAGTTTACAGAGTATGTGCCACGTGGAATGCTTTGGTGAACATGAGTTCAGGTAGAAAATCTGTCTACTCTGCCCCTCTTGGAGATCCACATGCATATTGGCAATACAAAAGGCTCTGAGAAGGTCTGTAAGAAAGAGGCTTTTTCATCTTTTTAATCAGTGTTGCCCAAATGTACCCGACTACCAAGCCCCGTGTGTGTGTGTGTGTGTGTGTGTGTGTGTGTGTGTGTGTGTGAGAGATGCAATTTAGCATTCTTCCACTGTGACAAATTTTATTATGTTTTTCTTTTCTACTTTTGAGACATTATCTTTTCGGAGAGTCTGCTCTGGCTGTGGGGAATTCCCCTTTAATATTGCTGGGCTGATCTCTTGATGCACTTTAGAAAGAGGGTCAGGATTCACAAACAGAAAATTTGCTTTGGAGAGAAGGAATGACCTTCTAGTGCTTGATCTCTGTGGGCTGCATAACCAGCTTCCACATACCTTCAGCCCCAAATCAAACTTATTCATGGCCAGTGCTTCTCAGTCTTTGCCAGCTGTGGATTATATATTTGGGAAAGCTGATGGAAAGGTCTTTGATCACAGGCTGGCTTGTTGCAGAATTTCCTGACCGCAAAGAGCAATTACTTTTCAGAGAGGATGGGTATGTGTCGGGGTGGTGGTGGTGGAGCACAGGCCATAAAATTGTGAGATTTGGTTATTTTGTAGCATGCCCTGTCCTCAGACCTATCTTTCTGAGATGGCTTTTATCCACGGTAAAACATTACCACATGCTGCTGCGGTTAATCAAAAAAATAAACAAACCAAGAAACAACTTACTTCAAGACTGCTGTAGCCACACTAAATCTAAACTGGGCACAAAGCTTTGTCACCCCAGGGAAAGACTTGCTAGACACAAGGGAGGTAGCACCTCCAGCAATTCTGTGGAGGTTTCTTTTATGCTTTGAGCAACTGTCACTACCGTCACTGCATTGCTGTTTTCAGAATGGCTTTAGGGATTCCCATCTTGCTTCTTGCGTAGCTCTTCCTCTTAACTTCTGCAGTGCTGGCAGCTTAACGGTTGAAGTCTGAAGAACTCTTTTTTTTTTTTTTTCTTTTCTTTTTAAAGAAGATATCCATCTGGTTTGACTTCCTGAGTATCTATTTCTATGTAAGTTTTCTTCTGTAACCAACAATTCAGCCATCATCGGTGTTGCAGGCAATGCAGAAATCACATGACCCAAATGTATGTGAGGGAGTGTGTTTGAGAGATTCGCAGAAAAATGAAAAGCCCTTTATCTGACTGAAAACCCACATCGAAGACATTTGAGAAGAATCAGATTGGTTGCATTTGGTTTGTATGTACGTGTTCGCCTGGTCACATTTTACCTCCTGTTCAGAGTCTGTAACCCATCAGGAGACTGGACCTCCCAAAAGGCAGTTACTATAGCAAAGAAGGTTCTCAGTAGAGCTGGCAGGAACATAAAACGTGACACTTAGAGTTGATTTTCTGGGAGGGTGTGAATGGTACAAAAGTTTTATGAAGATAGAAAATAAAATGAAAGCAAAACTGAAAACACATTTCAGAACTCATGTGATGGTGACATGGTTATCTTGCATAGATTCTAACCTGTTTGTTCTTGTCGACGCTCAAGTTGCTTTTCATTGTTGAACGTACGGGTGGTCTCCTCCCACTTGGTCAGCCTTACTTGCTTAGGTGGTGTACACTTGAGGAGGGACCTGCTGTTACCAGGAACGGCACACTAGGTCCCCTCAAATATTTTTGCAATCTGTAGCAGAAACTGCTCATTGTCCCCCAGTATTCAGTCTTCCTTTCTTCATAAGTAAGATAAACTCCTCCTGGAACAAAGACTGTATTTTCTAGCTTCCCTTGACAGTAGGTATGGCATGTGACTACATTCTGTGTAAGGGACTAATGTGTGAAATTTTCATAAAGGCAGAACATCACCCTTCCTTCCTCCCCCCGCCTCCTTTTCCCTGATGCCTGGAATTGGATGGGATGGCTGGACTGAAGTGGCCACTGTGGGTCATGAAGTAGAAGCATGAAGTAGATGTTCAGGTGAGATTTGCAGCAAGATAGGTAAAACCAGGGTCTCTAGAACAGCATACCAGTCCTGGGTAACTTCCTATTTAGATCTTGTTTACAGTGAGGGAGAAACATGCATCTATCTTGTTTAAGCTGTTGTTACGTGGTGTGTCCTGTACTATGCTGTTGAACCTCCTCCTCCTATCGTATTATGCTAACCTTAGGGCCAGTTCTTTGTCAGGGTCCTGATCATAGCACAGACCGAGATGAACCAAATTCACCATGAACAATCAAGTTAAAAGCACTATGATGAGCCAGTTGAGTAGGCAGTTTTCAGAACAGACTCCTTATCCTCTTCACGTCTTCCTTATTTGGTCTGACCACTTACTGTGGGAGGGTGTCAGGACATGATAGAGCTTGCTTATTAACTCATTCAGCAAAAAAGTGAGTGCCTGCTATATGCCAGGTATGGTGTTGGGCTCTGAGAATCCAGCGAGAACAAAACAGCCATAGTCTGTCTGTCCTGACAAGGCTTACAGTCTGGTGCAGAAAATCGGTATTAATCAAAGAGTGAAGCAGTTATGTTATTACTTTACAAGCTGTGGTGAGTGCTCTGAGGTTAAAGTGCAGGACCCCGCAAAATCCCACGCAGTGTGGAAACTGCATCTAGACTTGGCGGTTGGAAGGGTTAGTTAGGGAAGGCTGGATGGGGGCTTTTGAATTGAGACTGGAAAGGTGAATTAGATTTAACTAGGTGAGGAAGGACATATAGGATGTTCTAGATGGAGAGAATTGTCTGTCCAGAAGCTGTGAGGAGGGACAGAGCAGGTGCATTTAAGGAGTAGAAAGGCAGCCACAGCACTGCTGTGCCTTATGGGTGCACAGTAAACAAGGACAACAGTGGAAATAAACTAAGCTTTTGTGGCAAAGATGTCACTTTATAAGGAATTAAGAATTATCTTTTAGTATAAAACCACTTTAGGGAATCTGACAATTAAATTCCAAATCTATCACAAAATAGGTAGAGCAGTCAGACCTTTGGTAACTTTGAGGGTGATGCCTCAGGACTCGTAGTTAAACTCCAGGTTTCTCTGTGTGATTCTCTTTTGCGGTGATTTACATTTTGTATGCCAGCTGTCACTCAGATATTTGTACAGGTGGACGGGGCACAAATGGAGCCAGCATTGAAGACGTGATACAAATTGAAGCCTCTGGTGAGAACATTAATGCTGTGAAATATTTATTTTTTGTAAAGATTTTATTTATTTATTTTTAGAGTGGTAGGGAGGGAGAAAGAGAGGAAGAGAAGCATCAATGTGTGATTGCCTCTTGTATATCCCCAAGTAGGGACCTGGCCCGCAATGCAGGCATGTGCCCTGACTGGGAATCGAACCAGTGACCCCTTGCTTCGCAAGCCGGCACTCAATCCACTGAGCCATACCAGCCAGGGCAATGCTATGAAATATTTCTAATGAGTTCATGTGCTCTTGAGCAGAGGCCCCCTTCTTTTAAAAAAGGAGTTCTGTGGAGTAGCTTGAACGTGAGTTAGCCAGTCTCATTTTTTGAAAAAAAGTACTGTGGAAATAGTACCTCATAAATTGATGCTACTGAAAGTAAAACCAGCAGAGGCAGGGAAATATCTGTTTTCTAAACATGTTTTATTTATAGATTATTGAGTTCTTAAAAAAGATGATTTAATAATTGATTCCTTCTTGTTTTGAACAAATATAGTATTTTGTGCCTTTCTTTAAGCATAGTAACTGGTACTGAAACATTCAAGGGAACAGTACTATTTGAGAACAGAGGTCTATTCTTAGGGGAAGAAATTATACAGGCAGCTATTATACGAGACCCACAATCGGCGGCAGGCGACTTAAAGGAGTCGCGCTTGCTCTAAACCGAGTCTGTGCTGCCTCTCACGAGCTCTGTTCTGTGCCTTCGCCATCTCCATCATGGCCCGGGCATCAAAGGACACTTTGTTTTGTCTATTTTCCTCCTTCCAGTGAGAGACAGACAGCAATGTCTTGCTTCTCCCAGTTTCTCTGTAGTATTTCTGAACACCGATTTGCCTTTGCTGCTTCTATACCAAAGACAGTACTATTCAGACCATCCCCCTCATTGTCTTCTCTAACCAAACTTGGGACTGATGCGTTGCGTGGTTCTCTTTTTTCTCAGTAAAATTTCTCTTTCTTTCTTCTTTCCTTCTTCCCTCCTTCCTTTCCTCCCTTCATTCCGTTTCTTGTCACTGTGTAGAGATTTGAAGTTTGGGGCTTGGACTGAGACTTTTTAATACATGGAAAAAGAAAACTGAAGCTTATTTAAAGGTTCCATAATAAGGATAATAGGCAACACTTTAGACATAGAGTTGAAAGAAACTTCTAGGCCCAGAGACCAAACCAAGCCTCAACATTATAGAAATAAGTGAAAGCAAGAAACCTTTTATAATATCCTCCATTTTATTGGTCTACAGAAATATACTTTATATACATTGCTGTCACTCCTTTTTCATTTATTTTTATTTTATGTTTTATGAGTTCAGGCTTACCATTGACTGGGTGGGAAGATGGGTTTAGGACACTGCTGAGTTGGAGTGGGCTGTGCACACACTTGTGAGTGCTTTCAAAGTAGGGACTGTGTGTCTTCTCAGTCTGGTCTTCACAGGGCACCGTAGGTGCTTCGTGATGGTTTTGGAATGTATTTACACACAATCAGCCTTCAGGAGAAAAAAAAGTGCCTTAAACTTAAGTTCTGACCCCCTAAAGAAGGCTTTGCTGAGAAGTCCTTTGCAGCCTGTTTGCCCGCGCCATGGGTGTGGGCTCGGGGATTCTGGACATATTTGGGGTCTGTACTGAGAAGCATCAGTTTGGTTTTTACTATGACACTATTTCCTCTGGTCCTATTTCTACCAGATGTACAATCATACTTAGTTCATTGGCCCACGTGTCTCTTATAGTCAGAATTGCTGTTTTATGGTCACGTAATAAATAGCCCTCATCGGCCGACTCCTGGCGTTAAGCCCTCACTGCCGTGCTGAGGGCCCTGTTCAGAATGACTTGCTTATTGGCCTTTCCATTTATTTGCCCACCTAACTGTGGACTACTTTGCATTGTTAGTTAATTGCTTTATTCATATAAACCTCATCTCCCTGTTTTATAGCTTCTGGAAGGCAGAGGTTGGATCTTATGCTTTTGAGCCTCTCTCAGCACATAGCAGGTGACCAACAAATATTTGAATTTGGGAATTCCAAGTAAAGATAGTTTTGGTTTTGTAACAGATTCTAACAGTGTAATTCTATTTAGTGTTGTTTTTTTTAAAGAATCCAAGACCATGCTTAACTGGGTAGAGCATTTCTTATAGTGTCCTGAGATTTTCCACATGTGTGTCATCTTTCTTTGGTCTTGGGTGTGTGTGTGTGGGGGGGGGGGTGTTGAGGGTGAAGTTTCGCACAGAAAGCCCGTAGGTAGAGGCCCATTCTGCAGGTAAAACACAGCACTGATTGAACAAACACTGTTAACAATGGATAAGGAATTCAGTTTGAAAGATTTAGCATTGAGTCTAGACTATTAACCCTCTCTTTAGTCTCTTCGTAAAAAGGCTCTATTGAATTTATACTATTTTCCAAAAAAAGAGCCTGTATATCTTATCACTGGGAGGAAGGTGATATTAGAAAGAACTTTACTGGAAGTGGCTTTCAGATGAAATTTGGAGAGAAGCAATCAAATGGAGTTTATTAGCAATTTAACTTTAGAAGTTTAGCAAGACATTGTAGTCTTGAAAATTGGCAACCTCCAAATTTCTATCATTAAGTAAAGCTTGGGGTATTTACCTGATGGAAATGCATATACTATTAAAAAGAATGAGATGGATAGGCATATGTGACAAGAGATAATCTACAAAAAGTAAAAAAATCAAGTTGTAGAACAATTCTTGAAATATGATCCCAATTATATAACAAAACGAAATAAGAGATTTCTGTATATGTAGGCACATATTGTCAGCTTGTAGACAGAAGTCTGGCAGGATATGCATCAGACAGAGGGATGGTTGGTTACCCCTAGGAAGTGAAGACAGGTGGGGTTTTCTGGTTTGCTCTGTATATTTTTAAAATTGAGAATATGTTTAAATATTATTTTGTTATAAAAATACTGCCAACATTCTATAGACATTCCTTTGTCCTTCTAGCTTTGTGGTATCTTATGAGAGAAAACTGAAAGAACAATTGAACAGTGTATAGTTTTGAGTTGTTTAATTGCATTATTTTTTTTGGCCAAAGGTAAGTGCAGTTAAACTTGAATTATTGTTAAAGTGTGAGAAGCTGTGGAATGAAATAGAATACAGTATAAGATATTTCTGCTTATTCCCTTTGTTAAGTCCATTTCAAAGCCATCAGATATTGGTTGAAAAAAATTGCATCAGTTAATATGTTCAATAATATTATTTATATAATCAAATTTGTGTTTTCTAGTAGTTTTTGGTTGGGGACGTCCAGTGTCTGAGAAGCATTTTGATAATTTCTGGGAAGAGCTACGACACCACCTTGCACAACGCCTTCACATACTTTATCCCGTCGGACCCTTCTCAGGGCAGTGAGTGGGTGGAGGAGGTCAGGTGGCACTGGTTCTGCTCAGCACAGGAGGAAGTGGTCCCAGAAAAAATCAGTGACATAAGTCGAGTCACAGAGCTACTAAGTGACAGGTCAGGAATCGGATGGAGCCAAGTCTCCCTGATTCACATTTTGTTCTCTTTCTCCCTGGCATGAGGGGGCGCACCAGGGCAGGGCTGCCCGGGGGGAAGGCCCGGGACCATGTTTTGTACAGATGAAGCCTCAAACCATTGAAATGTGTTGAGGGAATATTAGGCTTGAAGGAAGAAGGTGAGGGTCAAATGCAAAACAAACATGAAAGAATTTTCTTGAAAGACATTTTACAAATGTGAGGTAGTGTTTTGACTATCATTGGTATAATGACACGTTCATTCTCTTCTTGGCATGCATGTGAGAAATGCCTGAGAGCTCTGCTCTCTCTACTTCCTTTTAGATTGGAAAGCCTATGCAGAGGAAGAGGAGCGGTGAGGCAGGGAGAGAGCCAGGAAAGGAACCTCATGAATTGACTTCCATTTGGATTAAATGGACTCACTGACATTAAGAGAAGCTTCTTTCTAGGAGGAAGTGAGCCCTGTACAGGAAGGGGCTCCTCCTCTCAGGTGGACAGATTTTTTTAAACAAGATTTTATTTATTTATTTTTAGAGAGAGGAGGGAGAAAGAGAGGGAGAGAAACATTGATCAGTTGTCTCTTGTAAGTATTCCAACTGGGGATCGAACCCACAACCCAGGCATGTGCTCTGGCTGGAAATCAAACCTGTAACCTTTTGGTTTGCAGGCCAGTGCTCAACCTACTGAACCACACCAGCCAGGGCTCTTGTGTAGACAAATCTTGAATGAAAAATGTTTATGGATTTGTGCCCATTCCCATGTGTCTTGTTATTGGAACTGGGATGGTAGAGGTACATATAGGGGCTCAGATCAAACGAAATTTACCTTGTAGCTGCCGAATGGCCACAACTCTCTATATCTTTGAGTCTGGACGAGGTTTTGTGAAAAGCTGACTGGTAAAGGTGAGGCTTTGTATTTCATTACTGACCTTTAAGGTCATGTGCTCCTTTGAGCATTGGGTTTCTTAAGGACAGACTGGAATATCACCCCCTTGTTGCTGTTTTGTTAGGTTTTCAGAATGGGCAGTCTTGAAAACCACATACCTTCATTTATTCAAAAGGTCAGCGTGTGGGACACAGGGCTTCAGGGACAAAGTCATCCATCCATCCACGCATTGAACATGTATTGTGTGCCTGATACCAGTTGGCACTAGAGGGTCGTGATGGATACCAAGACCAATTCTGTTCTTGCCTCGTAACTCATGATCTGGTGGGGAAGGAGAAGGAGAAATAACTATTCTATAATGTGCTAGGTGAAGCACTGGGCACATAGTGAATACTCAAATGGCTCATGAGTGGAAGTGTTAGAATATATATATAAACAAGGTCCTAGGTTCAAGGCCTAGAGCAGAGTTTCTGAACCACAGTGCTATGGACATTTTGAGTCAGATAATTCCCTGTTGTGAGAACTGTCTTGTACACAGTAGGATGTTCAGCAGCACCCCTCACCCAGCTATGACAATCAAAAATGTCTCCAGATGCTGTCAAATCTCGCTTAAAGGAGCAAAAATCTCTGTTGGTTGAGAACCACTGGCCTAGAGGAACACAAGACTGTCGTGTTGGGCAGGGCTAAGGAAGGGTGTGCAGGATAGGACATTCTTAATCGATGATTCAGACTCAGGTCAATTTAGCCTCAAGGAACATGGCTGCCAACGATGACAGCTTAGGTAGAGGCACATCTGTCTATTTTTGTCAAAGTCTGGTTGATTTTCTTTCTCCTCCTCATGGCAGAGATAATGCTATATTTCATCAAACCTTCTATTCTTTTTCTTCTGTGCTTATTGTCCATTCTTCCTCTCAGTTGGGTGGGGACAAATGACTGAGTTCTGGCCCATGGAATGTGGCTGCTTTCTCTCCTTATTTCTATAAAACTTCCCCCACGACCCTTTACTCTGCCTCTCCTGGTGTGTTGACTGTAAGCACAGGATCCAGAAGAGGTCCCCAAGGCCCTGGGAAATGATGGAGGCCCTGGAGAAAGAGGCCTAAGAGACCCTGAATGGCTAGGTGGAGCCCAGTCCTCTTCTGATCTGCACTGGGCTGTCACATGAGAAAGAAGTGAACTCTTACTCTGCTGCACCAGGAGGTGGGAGATGCTTGGTATAGCAGTTAGCTTTCCTGATTAAAATAGTCTCTCCTGCTCCCTCTTTCCTATTGGGTACCCCTTATATGTCATAAAAATACTACTTAATGTTACTTCTCTTTATCATTCTGGTGACCTGCACATGTCATAACCTAGGATATACCCCTTTCTTAGCAGTTCCTACAATGCAGTTAATTATTATATATACCTTCCTAGCTCACGTGGTTTTCTTTTCCAGAGTCTTCCTTGGAGAGGATGAGTATTTGGATCTGTCTTTAGATGGCCAGGACCAGGTCATGGAATAAGTTCTGGTTACAGTCCAAGCAGAAAATTCTTCCTGAATGCTGAGTTCATAGCAGCTTTATTCCCTGCACAGTTCAAATGGTGGCATCCTTAAGGCAGAGGAAGAAAGAGGACAGTCAATCTTTTTATTTAATTTTGGCAAGCTTGCAGGTTATGGTGCTCTGGGGAAACACAGCCACAGATGTATCAGTGTTTTAAAAAATTCTTGGCAGTCTAACCTTTAAATCATAAATGTAAACACAGGCAGCCCATCCTTGAAGAAAGCTTGTGTTGTCTGCCGTTGACACCGATAGCCCAGTTTCCAAGATCATCCTTCCATCTTTGCTTGTGAAGTGCAAGTTTTGTTTGTTTATTTTAACCAGCATTTGCTTCCTGTATTATCTGGGTGTGCTGTCACTTGCAGCATGTTAGGCAGTTTGATGATTAGCTCAGCAATCGCTGTATATCATTTGCTGCTGAGTTATAGATAAGCGTAAAGGAGTTTCTTTTTTCCGACTGTATGGTGATAATGTTGGACCTCTATTTGAGAGGCAGCATAGCAAGGTTGTTAATAACATGGATTCTGGAGCCCCTAGCACTACTGCCTGGGTTCTAATCCCAGTTTAGCACTTTATTTATTGTACGACCTAGGAGCACATTGTTTAACTTCACTGCGCCTTGCTTCCAGCAATAATAATTCATAGTACCCACTTCATAGAGCCATTGTGAGAACCACAGTGTTATTTTATATAAGGACTTTAGGTGAGTGCCTGGTACAATATAAGTGCTTTATAATATTGCCTATTAATATTACTAAATGCCAAGCTCTTGTTTTTACATATTTTAATTACATAGTAATGAAAAGGAGACACTAGTTATTATTATTTAAATCGTTAGGTCTTTAAACCTCCTCTGTGTTTTTTAAGGACTTAATTAGCGAGAGCCATTCCCTCATTTTGGGGAAAATTTTTTAAATTTATATATACATGGACAGGAAAAAATATGAAAGACTAGACACTGAAATGTTAATAGCATCATCTCTGGGAGGTCTGACTAGGGATGATCTTAATTCACTTAACGTTTTCTTATTTGCATTTTCTAAGTCCCTACACATGAGCCTATGTTACTTTATAGAATTTTGTTTTAACAGAACAAAGAACTCAACTAATATTTTTAGACATTACCGAAGTGAATGTTATTTGTATTGTTTTACATATGAATATGTTTCACATTATATGAAATTTCACATTAAGTGAATTTCTTTTTGCCTTAACTTTTTGTGCTTTCCCCTGTTTGTCTTCATTCAAATGAAAATGTTGGTAGGATCAGCGCCACAAATTGCCAATTACAGAGACTTCTAGAACATAGCCGCACGTTTCATCGAACTTCTCTTCCAGTGGCTTTTGTTCTTTTGTTTGTTTTCTTTGCCTACTATGTCTGATAATTCTGGTAACAGGCTGGACTCCTGCCAGACCCCGATTCAGCTACAGGATCCAATAGCTGTGGAACATGGACCTGATACCACCAGGGCGCTTCCTGCTTTTACCTTAAAACATACACTTACCGTCTGGGGCCCTAGAAGATGGTGATACAGCTGTGACCGAAATGTGAGGGTCGTTGTCTAGAACCTTCACAGTCTACCTGACATTACGTGAAGCCTCTAAAGAATTGGACCAGGTCAAAAAGAAGTATTTTGGTGAGGAAGTATAGAGTTTGCAAATGTGGCTGTCAGCAATATTTCTGATTGTTAAAAGGGAGAGCTGGGGACTGAAGTAGGGTGAGTGATGACCATCTATTATTAAAAGCCATCCCTTGACACATCCGGTCCCTAGGGTTCACCTCAACCCTGTGACACAGAGGAAGTCTGACAATAACCGTAATTACGATTTCAATAGTAGCTAACAGCTAACATTTTTTTTTTGAGCACTTGCCATGTGCCAGCCACTGAGCTAAGCTCTGTACATGATCATCTCTCGTCATCCTGGTGACACCTCCCAGAGGACATGCTCTCGCGACCCCCCTGGTGCTGGTGCGGACACGGGCTCTGAGAGGGACCCTGGCGGAGTTCAGAGTTGCCTCCGAGCCTGTCTGGCCCCGCAGTCGCGGTGGTCCGTCGTGATATCGCATTGCTGATCGTCCTGTAGTCAAGTGTTTTCTTTAAGGAATTTCGCGCCCAAATGTGTTAGCTTTTTATCTCGTGATATCAATTGCTTTTCATCTCTTTTGGTCTTTCTAGTAATGCCTACATTTATGTGCCGTTTTATAAGGATGTAGTTATGTAAATTATCTATCTGTTTGGTTTTCAAAAACCAGCCCACGGGGCAGTCAGGACAGGTGTTATCCCAGGTTTTTCTGTGAGAAAAATGAAGCCCTGAGAAATGGGCTTGTCCCAAGAGCAATGGACTCGCCCCAACATATGTGACACGAAAATGTCAGGAGCTGGCCCGGAGTGAGATCCTGGGACTCCTGGTCCAGTTCTCGTTCAACTCTGCTGTATTTTTGACACTTCTTTCCCACAGGTCACCCATCTTTTTCTTCCTGCCCCAGAGGACTACTTTTCATGCACACAAAAACATCATCTTGGTTATAATATTTAACAGGTTAGCAGGATTGGGACACACACACAGGGTCAGTCAGGGTAGGCTGAGGGCCAGGCCTTCCAGGAGTTCTCACACCTTACCTGGCGTGTATCGGGAGGTGTTCACTAAACCCCAGGTGGGTCCATTGTGCTTGTTCCTTCCCAGAATCTTGGAAAGGGGCCAGCAGTGCAACACAACACCCAATAGCGGAGGAGCCTGGCTCCTTTCCAGCCCCCTGTTTTGGTGGCCCCGTGTGCACAGCTTGCCCTGAAAGCGTGGCTTCAGACCACCCGTCAGCAAACGATTCCTTTCTGAAGAATTGCCCTGAAGCCATTTCCTTATATGAAAGCTTTTAGTTCATCCCTGCCCTAGAAATTCAATTTACCACTGAATGAAGTTTTTAAAAGGAGGTTTGTTATTATTTCTTTTAAAGAGAAGTATCAGAGGACAGGGTTTGGTGGAAGCGATAAAGAAAACCATTAATATAGATTGAGAATTAGGCCACTGTTTTCTGGTGAAGATGGCAGGAGGGGGTGGTTTCCATCTCACAGGTGGCTCTAGTTGTCCTAACGGCAGCAAACTGCTGGGCACAAAGGCAGCAGTGAGACCGGCTGGTCCCTGGTAGCTCTCAGGGAGCTGGGTCCAAATTGTGGTCCCTTTTCGGAATCGGATTCTGACATCTAATTTCATAAGGAGAAATGGTGTTATGAAAGAAGGTAATGTAATGGAGAAGAAAGAATCTGAAGATATGGACTCTCACCCCAGCTGTGTGACTAATTATCTATGTGACTTTATTTTTGTTTTTTATTTATTTTTATTGAACTTATTGGCGTGACATTGGTTAATAAAATGATGCAGGTTTCAGGTGTACCATTCTATAATACATCGTGTATATTGTGTTATGTGTTTACCACCCCAAGTCAAGTTCCCTTCCATCACCATTTACCCCACTCCCCTTTACCTCCTTCTACCTCCCCCCACCCCTTCCCTCAGGCAGTCACCGTACCGGTGTATCTGTGTGGCTTCAGAAATGCCACGTAACAGTTCTGGGCCTAAGCTTCCTTACCTGCAGAATGAGGTGGCTGGACCAGATCTGGGGTGTCCAACCCTCGCTATGCATGGAATCAGCAGGTGAACTTCTAAGAATACAGATGCCTGGGCCCTACCTGCAGAAATTCTGATTTAGTTGGTGTGGGGTTTGAGCCGACATCAGTATTTTTAAAGGCTTTTCAGTCGATTCAGATGTGTAGCCCAATGAGATCGACTCTACAGTCCCCTCTAGCTCTGATAGTCTATTTGAAGATATCATACTTGGTCTCTTACCAAGGGATTTATAAACTACACAGCAGCTTGTAAATGGGTTTACTGTAATGAAGAACACTGATCATTTTTGTCTTGGAAAACTATAGAAAAGTTATTGAAGCTCTGCCATTGATTCGTGAGATGATTCTTCAGGGGAAGCCATGAAAATTTTCTTCCATGAGATATTGAAGGTAGAAGAAAGTTAGAGGGTTTAATATAGCCAGAGAGGAAAAATTGTTCATTTTTAGGTAAATGAAAGTGTTTTTCCTTAGAAGTTAATACTAGGAGAATTTGTTTATGGTCTTAGAATGTTTGGGTTGCAAACTATTTTTAAGGTACATACAGTAATTTCTAACCCATGTGATCTTTTAAGGTCAAAGTCATATTTTTATAAGTGCCAAATTACTAGGCTTGTTTTGGGGTCAAAATTTCTGTCCATGCTAATGAAAAGTACCCTTTCTTGGGAATCAAATTCCCCCAAACCAGTTTTATTTTTCACTGGAAAACATAAGATTAATTGAATGCTCTTTTTATTGACTTAATTTCAAATGATTAACCCTACAGGAATGGGGCTGAATTATTTTATAGTTTATACTTGGGTATCAAAAGAAAATTCAATATGTGTGGCATGAAATTTGATACCAAAGGCTTTCTCACAAGTATTTTCTGTGCAAATCTGTCCCTCAGATCCCCAGAGGTGGCTGTCATCCAACACATAAGTGGGTCATAGTAAATCCAAGTCCAAGGTCACCTTTCTTCCTTTCCCTCGCTCCCTCCCACCACACATGTAAAAAGCCTTGGCTATGTAATCCTCTTTTGTGTTGGAAGAATCTAGGCAAGATTGTGAACTGTTTCTTCCGAACAGGAGGTCACCAGCTATATCCATGATAAACTTCACATTTGTTTTGAATTTAGAATCTGTGATCTATAACAATTCTGTATGAGGAAAGTGGATAGTGAATGACTTCCTGTCACGTCAGGTAGGAGCAGATCAAATGAGATAAAAGGTGCTTTTAAAGCAATCAATATGGACACATTCTTTACTAGCCCTTGACTCTTTTTCCTGAAAAGGGAAAGAAAATTGAATTTGCATTTAAAAATCCTATGATACTTAAAAAAATGTTGGGTGTTAGATTTTTAAGTACAGAAAAGCATAAGGAAGAAAATGAATGACCCCAAATTCATCACCTAGTAATCTTGTAAGGGTTAGAGACTCGAATGTCCAAAAAGGGCACAAGACTGCTCCCAAGTATCCACTTTAAATAGAGGACTTTATTATTTCTTTAATTTCAAAAATGAGGCTAGAGTGTAATAACAACTAAGATTTTTGGCCACTTGTTTTATGTCAGTTTCTGGTCTAACCTGTAATTAACCAACAACTGTTATAATATAGATGTTATTGTTATCCTCACTTTAAAGATTAGAAAAGATGCTAAGTAATTTGCTCAAGGTCATGGTTAATATGCAGAAGAGCTGGGATTTGAAGCCGGACAGTGTGGCTTCCAAGGCCCAGATCATAAACCATTTCTTTATGCTGCTATCAGAGAATGTTTGGGGCTGAAATTGTAGCAAGTTTTAACTACTCTTGCGAAGTAACTGGATTGCTATGAAAACAGAAAAGTATCTTAAGTTTTTGAAAACAAGTTAAGAACGTATCTTTCTACTCTTTATTCAGGCCTACTCGTTGGAATCATCTCAGAAAAGTAGAATTTTATTTTAACAATGATATCTGAAAAATTATGAAATTTTAATTATGTTTACAAGGAGGAAAATGCCAATAGTGGATACAGTTTTGCCCTCCTTCCTTTTTCATTTGTTTAACTTTTTTCTCTCCTTCTTCCTTTCTAATCTGTGTAATTTTTTTTTCTTTCTAAGTATCTTCAGACTATGGCCAAGAGAAGGCATGGAGAGCCGCTCCCAGCGAAGGAGCAATAATGGTGCTGGTGGCGTTTTCTCGCGCTGTGTCTGATGAAGCCCAGGACTCGATTTGCCTCCAGAATATGCCCTCAGGGAACACGTTAGGGACTCAGATTCCTTTTTATCGTTGAAATTAACACCTGAGAAGCCCACATTTCATAAACACAGACATAAAATTCTTTTTCTAAATGCATTTCATGACACGTCTGGAGGTACATCTACCACTTTTGGGGGCTCACGTACACGTTTGTGGGCTCACATATGTAGTTGTTTATCAAACTTTATTCTTTAAAATTTTTTCGGCGTTTAAAAACGTATCTATCATATAGGTAATAAGCATAGAACACATAGATATACATATCAGATTTGTAAGAATTAAACCCTGAAAAATACAAATGGTCGCGAAGAGGGCACCGAGGGAGAGGGGGACAGATGCGTTTCTCCAGCGCTGCCGCCCCCCGCCCCCCAGGGAACCCGTCCTGGGAGGAGGCCAGAGGGTGAGGCAATGAGTGGTGTTTTCTCGTCAGCAGTGACTTTTCTCTGTACTAGAGGCTAACGCAGGAGTTTGAGACTGGCCTGCTAATCGAAGAATAACCAAACCTATTATGTTAAAAAAAAGGTTTCCTTACCTGGCAGTTATATTTTACAGTAATTCAAATCATGTAAATTTAGAAGAGTATGTTCTCCCAAATGTTTTTGTAGAAATAACTTTCACATCACACACTGTGTCTCACAGGCAAACGATCAGTTCTGAGTCTACCTGTGCGTCCAGATAAAGTGAGCACCTGAACGCCCATTGAATAGACGCTGTTAAATGTCTCGGAGGCTTCAACGATGATTTATATTAATAAGTAAATTTCTAAGGCAAGATTTTTCTGAGACTGATTGCTGTGGGCAAACTCAATGCATTAGCTGGGAGCTGTGCTCGTATTATCTCAACCCCCTGCCCTGCCCAGAAATATAACCAGCTTGACACAGCAATTAATTGAAGCATCCGTTTCTGGCTGTGGAGCCTCCCAGCCAAAGTGCAGGGTATTTGTGATTGATCCTGGCCACCAAGTAGATTGCCCGTGCCTACCTCCAACAACTCGCCATTGCATTTCTTTCTCAAGGGCGTATTTCTCATCTCAAAATACACATTGACAATACTTGGAAGAGTAGAGAAAAGGCAGAGAAATAAGAAAAACCCATTACATAGAGAACCCATTTTCTAGGCTAAGAACATGATACCAAGAACATAGTAGTAACTAATCTAACTTTTTGTAGGATCATAACACCATAGGATATATAATCAAATATGTAGGCATATTAATGGCAGAAATTTACTCCTGGAGAAGACAGAAATATGGTGGTATTCAAATTTAAATATACCGTAGGGGAGAAGAAATAAAAGCTGTGAGGGAATGAGGCCTGCTATAAAAAAGGATTATATTGTGACTACTTTTTTCTTTCTTTTTTTTCTACATTTAAACGTATTGTATAGTTCCATTCTTATGTAACTTTTCTGGATTGACTTCAAAGTAATTTATGTTGTGCAGACTTTTCTAGTGACCTGAAAAAAAAAAAAGATCCTGGAATATTCCTTCGTTACATTTTTAATAAATTATCTCTATATGTAATGATCATATGGAGAGTGCCTCCCGAAAGCGAATTAAAATGAAGGGAATCTTTCCTACCAAGGCTTTCGCTTTCCTGCGTTACTTCCTTCCATATTCTCTAAGGCTTCTTCTGGCCTTAGGAGAGTTGTCTGTTTGGCCCTATTCTAATTTCTTCTGTGGGGTGTCTTCTTCCCTTGAGGGATGAGAAGTGAGCTTCCTTTGTGCCTTGGTGTTTTCTCCTATTACAAATATAAAAGTAAAGACTCCTTTTTCAGGGAGTTACTCTCCGCGATCTGTTGGGTTAATTATCCTGTGGCCTCTCCAGACCCTGATTATTCTCACGGACCTTAATCAGGATCCCGTTTGCTTTCACGGTGCCAGAAATTTTTGCTTTATTCACTGTTTTTAAAATACCCTTCAGGTCTTTTATGAATTTTTTGTATTTATCAACCCGCACTATACATTTCTGTGTTATCAGGATTTTGTTAGCTGCAATGACAGAAACCCCAGTCAACTATAGTGTGAGCAAAAATGACATTGTATTGTGGAGACAGACGGTGGTGATGGTTTCACAGCGATGTGGAGGTACTTAATGCCACAGAGTTTTTCTCTACCTCTTGGCTATGCAGCATTGAACTTTTCATTATTCCTTCCAAAGCTCTAGAAGTGCACATAGATATGCGGTGGGCAGGGAGTGGGCTATGGAACGGGGCCCCGGATAGCTTCATGGAGACGCTGGCTATTGAACTGCAGTTATGGGCTTGGGAGCAATTGATAGAAAAGTTCTCAAAGTAAAGTGATCGGGTTGAGCGATGGTGTGAAGATGGGAAAACCTAACTTAATAGTTCACTTTGGCTCTAGAATGCCCTGTACATTGTGTCTAAAATGAAGGCAAAAGGTATAGCTAAGCTCAAAAAAGGTGGCTGGAAATAGCAGTGTGTCCTGCTTGAATGAGACATTCCTAGAAGACAAAGGGAAGATAAGGTAGTGGCAGCTCAGGCAGGAGGCAGAGGCTCCAGTTCTGGGGAATTGGAAGGGGAAGGCACGTTGGAGAACAGTCACCTCAGTAAACACTTTTCATTCCTTCTGTTCAAATGTCTTCTTTTTCTTTTTTAAAATTCAGATGTCATCTTATCCTTTCATTCACAGAATGGTCTTCCCATCTCTCTGCCGTTTTACAGGACTCTTCTGAAGTATCTCCAGCAAATTATTCATCCTGCCCGGTGTCCTGACCTCAAGAATTACTCTTTCCTTCTGTCTCGTTCTAGCGTTTAACCTGTGTGGATACATTTTCTTGTTTCTAACCTCAGCCCTCACACTATTGACAGTCTTCTTCTATCCATCAAGAGGAAGCCGAGGGAACATTTTAGTCCCGAGAGTGAAGGACTTTGTTGACGAATATCCTTTCCTCTGGGGCCAATTACTCAAATGTTTTCCTGGAAACTCTGTGAGAATTGTGTATTCTGAGCTGAACTATAGACTTTTTAGATCTGGAAAGGACTGGAAAAAAAAAACCCCAAACACAAAAACCCCACAACAAAAAACATGCCATCCAACCCACTCATTTAACAGATGAGAAAACTGGTTGTTTAAATAACTCTATCATACTTTTATTACCTGAAAGGGTAAAAATCTCAAAGGCACACCTCGAGGAAGACTATAGGAGTGATTCAAAGCCGTTAGTGCTGTGCCCCAAAGTGGAAAATAACCTCTTCTGGGCTTGTTACCTCGCTTTCCCCCTGTTGATTAATTTCTCGATGGTTTGGCACAGCAATTCCAGGTATCTTTCAGATACAGACTAGAGTGTGATGTTTTGGCTGCCTCCCCCCAGGAGATTCTGTTATGTCATCCAAGCAAATAATAGTCTTTTTCTAGTGAATCACTTGAATTTTGGTGGGCTGTCATGCCCCAGCATTTTCTGTATTAAAGAATGCTAAAATACTCCCCCATCCTATCCATTTCAGGACCCTTATAACCTTAGTGAAAATCCGAGTCTCTGGATGGTTGTAGATCCTTTGATAAAGTCCTGGTGCTGTTTACGTCATAGGTGACACCCGGGATCTTTCTTTGCTTCTTTATGGGTTTTGACTGACTGAAAAACACATGAATCAGTGAGGAAAGAGGAGGGAATTGTGATTATTTAGATAACCTAGTAATGGGGAAGGTAATTGGACCATGAGGAAAGTGGAGGGTAAATGAAATATCTCAATTCCTTGGAAAATCCAGGCTCACTTGGCAAATGGTGATGAGAAAAATAGTCCAAACTCCTCCTCCTTTGTCTCCTGCCTCTTACGGGCTAGTAATTTGTTGGGGAGCTTTTACTGATCAGCCAGCTCTGCCTTTTTATCTGTGATGGTGGTGCCATCTTTTTTTTTTAGTCAAAGGGGTGATCTTGTTTTTATTTCTATCATTGTGCTTGCTTACAAGCTACTGGCTGCTTTAGTTTTCATGCTATTTCTGGGTGGTAAGGTAGTGTTTCCCAGAAGCTGATGGTGGTGAGGACAGAAATGTTTTTCTGCTGGAAAAAGGCCACCAAACGTAGTTATGTGTGGGATGACGTTAGTGCAGAATGGAAACTCTACCCTCTGCTAGGTATAGAAGGGCGGCAGGGAGATGGTGAAGTGCACCTGTACTCTGTGTCATGAGGAAAGGTCAAGATCCAAATCAATTCCTAAGAAAGAACTCTGGCTGGTCAGCCTGCGTCATGTGCCTGCCCTGGCGGTGAGGACAGCTGAGGGGAGTGTCTGACCAGTTTGACCTGAATCACAGGATTTAGGAGGGACATTTCCTCAAGGCGGGAGGTAGGACAGACTAAAAAGTCACAGATTTGCCCCACAGCAATGTTGATCATTGGAGGGCATTGATTAGTTCACAGTAGGATACTCAAAGGTATCTGTTGGGTCACCGACAGGATGAACCAAGGAGGAACTACTGTTGGCCCAAAATGAGAGACTCTTAGGGTGAACTAGCAGCGGCTCATTTTCTCCTTTGAAGAGAAGTACCATTCTTGTTTGTTACTTCCAGGTTAGGACAATAGTTTTTGAAAACTCTACCAGACACACTGTAGACGGAGCGATGATTTCGTACTCCGTACCTCCACATGAGTTGCTCTTTTGAATCTTCACAGCAGCCAGAAGAGGCAGGTAATTCCCTCTTGGCCTTACGGATAAGGTGACAGGTACCAAGGGGCAACGTTTCAGAGCCGGCAAGGGTCACGGCAAATCCTTGCACCCAGGCCTGTGTGACTTTTTGTGTTCTTTCCGCTATCCTCTGGCGGCCTGGGACAGAACCGGCAGATGCTGCTGCTAATCAAGGTTGTGGATGTGAAGACAAATTGAGAAGGAAATGTGGAGGAAAGAGCATCATAAATTTTGACACAGGAGTTTAAGGCTTGGAAAGACCTTTAACATGTCATGGCTCTCAGGATCTCTCAGTTTGCTGTGACACAGTCAGGCGCAGAGTCTTAACTGCAGGTTGAGTTCTACAGAGAGCGGCATGCCCTGTGCCGGCAGGACTTATGTCGAGACATGGACTTTAATTAAATGGTGACTTAGTGATAGTCATTGGGCTTCATATGTATCTTTTAAAGAACCAGATATTTTTTTCAGATACTCGATCAACCAAGAATGCATTCTTCCAATATATAGAAATGTTTATTTTAGTTAATTGAAGCCATTTGAGGGCTACAAACATTAGGGAAACTTTCCCTAAACCAAGGTTTTAGGGATGGGCTGAGTTGGAAACTATGGGTTCACTGCCTCACGCTTTCCCATTTCAGCGTGAAACTGAGATATCAGTACCAGCTAATCCCTGCACGGAGAGAGCCTCATGCTGCCAAAACCTTGGGTTTCTGTAGCCCAGCCAATGCCACACAAAATAGCCCTTTCTCTACCACAAGCAACGAAAATCTTCGGTTGAAAAATTGGGACTGGCTATTTACTTCTTAATGTTTTCCAGTAAACAGAGTAAAATAAACAAGGACATTTTTGTTTAGATTTAATAAATCAGTCCAGCATAGGAAATTCTGATGCGCAACTAAAGATGAGCTATAAACTTGCTTTTTAAATACAGCTGGTGGTCCATCCAGTCCTCGAATTTGGCTTTGGCCTCACTCTGAGCATCCATCAGATGAAGCGTCTGTGATCTTCTGGTCCAAGGCTTTGCGTCTGCCATGGCTAGTGATTTCATTGAGCTTTTGTGTGCTAGTTACTGTTAAAGATTCCATTTGAAATGCAATTTTATTTACACATTTGTTTTTGCATTTAGCTTTTATCATGTTTCTTTTCTCTTCCAACTATATCAGTGATAGATATTAACTGCAGAATTTGGAATATACACATGAGAAAAAGAAAAAAAAGGAGAAAATAACTCGTCTGTAACATAATCACTAAGAGATAAATACTGGTGACATGCTGATGTTTTTCTTACTCTTCTCTTTATGCCCACTTACTTATGTATGTGTATACAAACTCTAAATACAGACTTCCTGTCTGCCATATATGTTACTTAATGCAACAAAATTCCTTTTTGCATGTCTGCTGTGTGCCAGGCCTTGGATGTTTATTTTTTATTTTTCCCTTTAGATATATAGAAAATATTTCTTCAAGTCCTTAAAAATACTTTGCGATGTCACTTTTAATAGCTGCATAACATTCTACCATTTGAATATTCCATGCTTTACTTCATTATAACCCTAAGATTGGATAGTTAAGAAGCTTCTGATTATTTTCTATAATAAACAACACCCCAATAAACATCTTGAACATAACTCTTTGGGCTCATCCCTGGTGGCTCTCATCAGGTACTTTCCCACCAGGATCGTGGCGATACAGAATGTGCAGGTAAGCCCTGGCTGCGGAGCTCGGTTGGTTAGCGCGTCCTCCTGCTACACTCAGGTTGTGGGTGTGATCCCCAGTCAGGGCACAAACTCGAAGCAACCAACGAATGCGTCCGTAAGTGGAACAACAATATTGATGTTTCTCTCTCTAAAAAAATCAATAAAGAAAGAATGTGAAGATAGGTGTGACTTATTTGAATGCAGCTTTCAACTGCAAACTCTATCTTATTCTTTCATTCTTTGTCCCCTGAAATGACTCGATTGACTTAAAGTGATCCTAAAATTCACACAGCATTAAAGAAACCTAAAATATATTTTAGAAAAGATTCTATACTTCCAGGTACAAATATTTATTCTAAAAAAAAAGATTTCTGTATTATCAGAGAGACAGGAGGGGGGTGCGGAGAAAGAGAGGGAGAGAAACACTGATGTGTGGGAGAAGCATTGATCAGTTGCCTCTCGCACATGCCCCCGACTGGGGACCAGGCCCGCAACCCAGGCATGTGCCCTGACAAGGAATCGAACTGGTGACCTTTTGCTTTGTGGGATGACGCTCATCCAACTGAGCCATGCTGGTCAGGGCACAAATATTTAATCTCTTAAAGTGACTGTGGTTAAGATATGAATCTTTCTAACGAGGAACGAAGAGTTCTAAGCTTGTTTATGCAAAAAGTCTAATAAACCAGCTCATTAAAAGTGTTAGAATTGTCTTGTTTATGAAAACTTGCAGTTGGTTTAAATTGGCTATTTAAAGATTGTATGAACCATTTGCCAAGCGCTTAGCAATGTACAGGCCCAGTTCCATTATTTGCTCTATAGCAGTTTTATGCTTAGACTTAGCATGAAGGCTGATAATTGTGGCACGATACGACCACACAGCGCTCACGCGTGTGATAGGCCTTGCTGAGTTGGAACAGAGAAATATTTACCAGTGCTCTGCTAATGAGCTGTTTTTTTATATCACTTAATTAGCTGGATTTATTGTAGCTAAGGTTAAACATGTTTAATATATTTGATAGAGGTCTTGAAATAACATGTGCTGAAGTCAATCAGAAGGAATAGAAAAAAATTCTAAAGCAGACTTTGTGTGGAATAATCACCACGCGAATATTATTTTGGCTCATCTTAGAAACCCAGAAAACTGGTTGGAAGAAGATATCCTGAATCCTGATCCATGCCAGAAATAATAGCGTCTATATCACAGATATTTCTGTGAGAGACACTTACGTGAGCAGATGTGTGATCCTCTCCTTTGGAAGGTGCCCCCATTCAACCCAATCTTGTTTTGGGTGATGCTCCAGGCTGTGTTCTAGGGAGTGCAGCTCCCTGAGTGGTTATTTTTAAGTCTGTCTATCAGGCAGAAGTCGTGTAGACTCAAAGTTACCCTTGAGGATCGCTTTGGAAGGCTCCACCTCGGGGGCCCACATGCTGTCTCCCTTCGGGCCAACACAACCTGGCCAACACCAGTCTTGCCTGCAGAGTTGGAGCTGACTGCAGTTTCCTTGAGCACCAGACAAGCAGTTGGCTTGTGTTTAGGGCCCAACTTGTATGTAAAAGATGTTTCTTTAAACACTAGACTCCCACTCAGCTCTGTGATGTGCTCACACTTGAGAAGCTCGCTGGGCTGAGACTGACTGAAGGAGCTGCGGAATCATGTCTCCTTCTCTCCCTCACCCTGGGGCATGAGGTCACTGAGTGGGGCAGCTGGCATGGCGCATGAGTGTGTGGTGTCTCTGCCCCCCTCCCCTCTTGTGGGTGTTATTGAATTCCTTTGAGTGGAAGCATGTATGATATGACATCACAGCAGTTGCTGTGATGTGGGATTTTTTTACCCATGTAGATGTTCTTCTGTGAGACCCTAAAGTGACCCTACTGGTTAACACATACCATAAAAGCAGAGTAGAGAAGCAGGGCAAATGAACGTGCCACTTTGAAACTATCCTATAATAATACTATAATGTTCCTTTCCCTACATTCAATGAGCATAGATTTATTGAGGGCCTACTATGTGCTAGGAGTTAGGGATACAGTGGTGACCACAGTAGATCCAATTTCTGCCTTTCTGCAACTTATGGTCTGGTAGGTCTGTGAGAATTCATCTTTGCCTAGGCAACAACAGACTGACTAGAGAGTCATTCAATCTATAGGAAACCAAATATTTGGTGCAGGAAATGCATGTTTTTGGTTCTTGACATGGGACTGTATGATGAAAATGGCCTTCTTCGAGAACTCTTCATTGTCTAAGCTCACACACCTGCTGGCTTGTAAAAACCAGCCTCAGAGGTCAGTCGACCTTGGTGTCTGATGTCAGCATGCTCTCACCAGATCACTATCTACCTGCCTGATCTCTGCCATCTTCTGTGTCCACCAGCGCCAGCACCTCCTTGCTCCAGTTCCTCATTCTCTGGATCTGTATGCCTGCCATATCGCCTCTCCTTCCCCCGCAGTAGTGGTGGTAGGATGTCTGTGTATGTGTGTATGACACGCAGAAAGAGAGAGAGAGAGAAAGAGAGAGCTTGATTGAGACTCAGCGAAGTAAATGGCTGCATACGAGAGTTTACTTTTGATTACTAACCCTTCATTACTGGTGTTGGTCACACACCTAGAGAAAAGGCCAAGTGACTGGACCCCCAGTTGTGTGTGTTCCTTTGGCTCTTTTTTTGGTCTTGATCTGCTGATCATTCATGGGGCTTCCTGTGCTGCACCCTCTCCTGCTTGCTGTCTGCCACTAGTTCTTTTATCTGAGGTATGCTTATAACTTGCTGCCGGTCTTCATGGACACCCGGGACCTCCAAATTTGGGAAAAGTAAGACAATCTCTAGTAGGGGTGGGCAGCAGGCCTGTCTGACCCTGACGTGGTCCAAGATTCTCGTGCTCCTCACGACGGCACCCGAGGTATGCCGGGGCTTCATAATTCAAGGCGTTAGCGTGACTTATCTCCCCAGACAGTCAATGTGTTCGTCAGTCAGTGAAAACCGTCCTTTCTTAATCCTCACCTGAGGATATGTTTATTGATTTTAGAGAGAGAGGAAGGGAGAGAGAGAAACTTCAATATGAGAGAGAAACATCAGTTGGTTGCCTCCTGTATATGTCTGACTGGGGATCACACAGGCAACCTAGGTACATGCCCTGCCCAGGGAATCGAACCTGCAAACTTTTGGTATATGGCATGATGCTCCGACCAACTGAACTGCCTGGTCAGGGCCATGAAAGACATTATTTTTATATTGAAACAAATGTGAATATCTTAAGGTACAGACTGCAAAATTACATGAATTTTAAGTAAAAAAAATTGTGAAGCAGGCAGGGGTCTACATTCACTCTGGTCTTCTGTTACAAGTACTTTGTAGGGAGAGATTGAACAAGGCTTGTGGAATCCTGGCCCCTTAGTTGAGTTATTTGAGACATGTGGGAAGTGCACATTGCATGCTGGTTGCCTAACCTCCTTGCTCCCCATGCCCCTCCCTGAGTTATCTCCTGTGTTATCTCTCACACTGCCGGTGCTCTGCTCTGAATGTCACCCCTTCTTCGGGCCTTCCTGTTCACAAATGCTGCTGGCATTGCCCCTGGGTTTCCTCAGACCTGCTTGAAGGGAAGATCCTCAGAATATTGAGGGTGAATAGTACAGGACTAAGGAGGCATGCAGGGTGGCCCCAGCCTGGCTCATGGCAGCAGAGGGAAGCATGTGCTCAGAGAAGGGGCATGGGGTCTGTCTGTCTTGTTACTCTCTCCTGGCACATAGGGAGCCTACATAACGTGAGAGGGACTCTGTCGTCATAGGTAAGCTCCTCCAATGGAGCAGGACAGGATTTGCTGGCTACAACACCGACCAGAGCAGATTCTGCCCTGGATGCTTTCTGTTCCATCCAAGGCTCTGTCAAAGGCCGCAGGAGGACATTTGTCCCTCCAGCCGCTCACTCTCCCCTACGTGGAGGCTGGGCCCAGCTTCTGTTTCTGACCTCCTTGGAAGCTGCTTCTCTCCGTGAGGGAGGAATGACATCTGAGCCGAAGGAAGCTGGGGCATGCCATTCTAGTCCATGGCTCCGGCCCCCTAATCTCTCCAAGACAAGATGTTCCAACAGGTGTGGTGAGCCTTCTCTCTTAAGGCCTGCCTTGCAAGAGGAGAATTTGCTTCCTTCCTAATCCCTGGAAGAAGGTGACGGAATAAGATAGGCAGCAGCCTTAAGGAAAAGTTCTGAGTGTGCCAGGCGTGACATGATGCCTTCCCAAAGGAGCCAGCCCAATGGAGTGGGGAGGGGACACGCTTTGGAACCAGAGGGATCTTCATCTGGATCCAGCTTCAGTCCCTCGCTGGCTTTATAACTTTGGTTGGATTATTTACATGACTGTCATTTTCCTCATCTATGAAAGGATGATGTTAATAATGACTCACTGCTGGTGGTGAGGAGGAAGCAAGATAATGTATGGAAAGTGCTTGGCATGTAGTAACAATTCAGTAATGCTCCTCACGGCTGCTGAACCATATGCTCCAAGCCCAGTGTTGGAACCAGAGCAGCCTTTCTTAGGAGGGTCTTTTTTTTTTTTTTTAAGATTTTATTTATTTATTTTGGACAGAGGGGAAGGGAGGGAGAAAGAGAGGAGAGAAACATCAGCGTGTGGTTGCCTCTCCCATGCCCCCTACTGGGGACCTGACCTGGACCGAAACCCAGGCTTGTGCCCTGACTGGGAATTGAACTGGCGACCCTTTGGTTCGCAGGCTGGTGCTCAATCCACTGAGCCACACCAGCCAGGGCTCTTAGGAGGTTCTAAATCACATTATTTTTTTTTTCCCTGTCTCTGTTAAAGAACACCTATCCCTCCACCCCCCTTGCTACTGACCTTTTTTAGGAGTCAAGAAGAAAAAAAGCACTTATAAAAAGGAATTCTCCATAAGATGTGACTGAAGGGTGATTTAATTTGCTCAGAGGTGATCTTAGCATAAGGGGAGACTAGCTCAAAGGAATTCATGTTTCTAAGAGAAGTCCTTTGGGTAGCAGGAGCGGGTTCCCACAGTTTCTGAGATGTTACTTGCTTTGCCCATGTTCCTCCAAGTGAGGTCCCCAAGTATTGTCCCTCCCATCAGCCCTCACCTTCTAGCCGCAGTCCCATTTTCACTCCATCGTAACCTAAACCCTCATGCTGACCCTTTGTTCTGGTTCATAAGGCAACCTTGCGCTCTGTGCTGAGACAGTACTTGTACCTCTTCGTCTTACGGAAATCAGACACAACTGTTTTAGCACTTAACCCTTTCTAACTTTTCACAGCAATTTCCATAAAGTGTCTCAGTTCTTAGAGGAGAATGAAATAAATAAAAAACTGATCACCTTTAACCTTTGTATGTAACTGATGGATCACCTAGATTTCTCTCAAAGTACAGTGTCAAATAGGCCAACTGTTAGTGATTGGAAATCGTTGTCTGAAGTAGCTGAGTGTTGAAAAATATTCTGAGGTTGTGCCAATGTGAGATCGAAGAGTATAGTGCTTGATTAGTGATGTCTGCTAGTGGCACAGGGAGGGAAGTGGCAGGTTGTGACTACATATTTGTCATGACTTTCTCCAGCCCTGCAGCCACTCGTCATTCCATCATTTCTCTCTTCATTTGCTCTCTCCCTTGAGAGCCATCGGGAAACCGGAGGTGCTTTCCAGCTATGTTTACTCCGGTAAATGATTTAGCAGGGCTGAAGCATGGCACCAACTAAAACTTCTCTTTGGTTTTCTGTAAGTTTCATATTTATCCTATTCTTGATGTCCATCGACATTAATCTTCAAGAGTTATTATGAAGTTAGAGTTTTGGGTCCCGCGGTCTGCAGACAGCATCAGGATTTGGCCCATTCACAGAAAGTACCCAGAGCATCTTGCCTTTTCATCTCTGAAGAGCCGCGAGCATGTGAATTGCAGGCAGAGATGAACCGCATGCATGAATCACTTGAGCAGCACAAAGCAAAGCGCTGCCTCTAACAGTGCTGGCTGTCGTACCCCTTGCCTTTATTCTGTATGCCTGTTTTTCAGATAGCCTAATGGATGAGTCACAGTATGTTCTGAGAGAGGCAGACAAACAGCTTAGAGAAAGTGGGTCACTGACATGGGGTTTCGGGTTATTGTTTTCCAAGGTTACCTTAGAACCCCATTTGAAAGCATTAAGAGGAAAACTCTTAATAAATAGACACTCAGTGTGTGGCATGGCTTAGCTTTGCCCACTCAACTTTCCCAGTGGGAAATTGAGCTCACCTTTGGATAGTGAAAGTGGAAGTGCTGACGGCTCTTTGGGAAGGTTTTGTTTATCCCCCATTCTCTCCCCCAACCCTGGTGTGGGGAGAATTGGGTGGCTAATCAGTAAGTTTTTTCTGAGAACTAAGGAGAAATTGGCCAGCTCTGCTATCTGACCTCCACTTGGTTCTGGCGCTGTTGGCACGCGTGTGTGCTGTCGTTTGCGCCAGGTGTCACAGGGCACCTGTGGGGAGGTTTAGATCACACCTTGGTTTTGAGAGTCTTCTGTGGAGTTACTTAGAAGGTATCTAAAATGCTTAACAAATCTTGAGCATCTCTTTGACTGTCCAGAGTAAAATATATATTTAGAGAGTTTGAGGAAAATAATTGTTAAACAGTTTACCAATACTATCTAAGACTACTATAAAACCATAACTCAATGACAGTCACAAAAGCCCCATCTCCATTTGATACCTCCTCTCTTTTTTTGCCTTTTTAAAGTATATTTTATTGATTATGCTATTACAGTTGTCCCATTTTTTTCTCCCATTTATTCCCCTCCACCCTGCACCCTCCCTCCCTCCAGCGTTCCACTCCCCAAATTCACCTCCATGGGTTGTACATATAAGTTCTTTGGCTTCTCCGTTTCCTATACTATTCTTAACCTCGTCCTGTCTATTTTGTACCTACCAATTATGCTTCTTATTCCCTGTGTGAGAAAATACATGGAATAAGAAGCATATCTTTTCCCCCATTCTCCCTCCTCCCCTTCCTGCTGATAACTCTCCATGTGACTCTATTTCTGTGATTCTGTCCCTGTTCTAGTTGTTTGCTTAGTTTGTTTTTGTTGTTTTTTTTAGGTTCAGTTACTGATAGTTGTGAGTTTATTGTCATTTTACTGTTTGTAGTTTTTTAAATATATTTTATTGATTAAGCTATTATAGTTGTCCCATTTCCCCCCTGCCCCGCATAATACCTCCCCCCCACTTTCCCCCACTTTAGTTCTTGTCCATGGGTCATATACGTAAGTTCTTTGGCTTCTACATTTCCTATACTATTCTTAACCTCCCCCTGTCTGTTTTCTACTTACCATTTATGCTACTTATTCTCTATACCTTTTCCCCCTCTCTCCCCCTCCCACTCCCCTGTTGATAACCCTCTGTTGATAAATCCCTTTAACATTTCATATAATAAAGGCTAGGCGATGATGAACTCCTTGAACTTGACCTTATCTGAGAAGCACTTTATCTGCCCTTCCATTCTAAATGAAAGTTTTGCTGGATAGGGTAATCTTGGATATAGGTCCTTGCCTTTCATGACTTGGAATACTTCTTTCCAGCCCCTTCTTGCCTGTAAGGTCTCTTTTGAGAAATCAGCTGACAGTCTTATGGGAACTCCTTTGTGGGTAACTGTCACCTTTTCTCTTGCTGCTTCTAAGATTCTCTCCTTATTTTTAATCTTGGATAATGTAATTATGATGTGCCTTGGTGTGTTCCTCTTTAGGTCCAACTTTTTTGGGACTCTCTGAGCTTCCTGGACTTCCTGGAAGTCTATTTCCTTTGCCAGCTTGGGGAAGTTCTCCTCCATTATTTGTTCAAATAAGTTTTCAATCCCTTGGTCTTCCTCTTCTCCTTCTGGCACCCCTATGGTTCGGATGTTGGAACCTTTCAAGATGCCCTGGAGGTTCCTAAGCCTCTTCTCATTTTTTTGAATTCTTGGTTTTTCATTCTTTTCTGGTTGAATGTTTTTTCTTCCTTCTGGTCCACACCGTTGATTTGAGTCCGAGTTTCCTCCCATCCCTGTTGGTTCCCTGCGCATTTCCCTTCATTTCATTTAGCATATTCTTCATTTTTTCATCTAATTTGCAACCAAATTCAACCAATTCTGTGAGCATCCTTATTACCAGTATTTTGAATTGTGCATCTGATAGGTTGGCTATCTCTTTGTGGCTTAGTTATATTTTTTCTGGAGTTTTGATTTGCTCCTTCATTTGGGCCATTTTTTTTTCCTCTTGGGGCACCTGTTATGTATAAGGGGGTGGAGCCTTATGTGTTCACCAGGGCAGGGTAACCCACGTTGCTGCGTCCTGACTCTGTGGGGAAGGGGTCTGAGAGGGCACAATGGCACCTGCTCCACTCATTACTCACAAGCAAATTGGACCCTTCTGTTGCTGATTCCCACACAGGCAGGCTTGTTCTAGTACCCTTTGGGTCTCTCCAACAAACTCCCCTGTGAGGCTGGGAGTTCCTCCTGCTGGTGCCTCAACCCCCACAGGTGTTTTCAATAGGTGGTTTGAGGTTTTATTTCCCCTCGCTGGGCCCCTGGGCTGCGTGGTCTGCTCTGCTCCTCAACTTTTTCTCCTGGTTTATCTGTGTGCAAATGCGGGGACCCTCTGCTCTACTGGCCTCGGTCCCACTGGGTCCAGGTCCGCCAGCCGTGGTCCCCTCGGCCAGTTTCAGCATTGCGCACCCGGCTTCACAAACCACCATCCAGCTGAGAGCCTGGCTCTGCTTCCCTTAATGGTCTGGATGAACGTGTCTTTAACTCTTTAGTTGTCGGACTTTCATAACGTTCGATTTTCTCTCAGTTCTGGTTGTTTTTTGTTTTTAAGTTGTTGTTTTCCATCTTTTGGTTGTGCGAAGAGGCACTGTGTGTCTACCTACGCCTCCATCTTGACCGGAAGTCCTGTTTGTAGTTTTGATCATCTTCTTTTTCTTAGAAATCCCTTTAATATTTCATATAATAAGGGCTTGGTGATGATGAACTCCTTTAACTTAACCTTATCTGGGAAGCACTTAACCTGCCCTCCCATTCTAAATGATAGCTTTAATGAATAGAGTAATCTTGGATGTAGGTCCTTGCCTTTCATGACTTTGAATACTTCTTTCCAGCCCCTTGCATGTACGGTTTCTTTTGAGAAATCATAATGAAATTATGATTGTGTTGTGGTGTATTCCCCTTTGGGTCCAACTTCTTTGGGATTGTCTGAGCTTCCTGGATTTGTATGTCTATTTCCTTTGCCAGATTAGGGAAGTTTTCCTTCATTATTTTTCCAAATAAGTTTTCAACTTCTTACTCTTCCTGTACTCCTTCTGGCACCCCTATGCTTTAGGTGTTGAAATGTTCCTAAGCTTCTCCTCATTCTTTTGAATTCTTTTTTCATCATTCTGTTCTGGTTTAATGTTTATTTCTTCCTTCTGTTCCAAATCTTTGATTTGAGTCCCTGTTCCTTCCCTTCACTGTTGGTTCCCTGTACGTTTTCCTTTATTTCACTTTATATAGCCTTCACTTCCTCCTTCATTTTGCAACCATATTCAATAATTTCTGTGAGCATCCTGATTACCAGTGTTTTGAACTTTGCATCTAATAAATTGACTATCTCTTCATTGCTTAGCACTTTTTTTAGAGCTTTGATCTGTTTTTTCATTTGGGCCATATATTTTTTTTGTCTCAGCATACCTGTTACATTGTAAGGGGCGGAGCCTTAGGTATTCACCAGGTGGGCAACCCCCATTGCTGCATCATGGTGCTGTATGTGGGAGAGGAGTCAGAGAGGGAACAATGCCACTTGCTCAGCTCTCAGCTGGGTTTTAGTCACTTCCCCTGCTTCCCACAAGTGAATGGAGCCCTTTGAGATGCTGCCCTGTGCTGATTCCTGGGTGGGTGGGCTTATATACATTCTAGGACCCTGTGGGCCCCTCCGACAGACTCGCTTGTGAGACTGGCAGTTTCTCTCGCTGCTGCAACTGCCACAGGTTTTTACAGCCAGAGGTTTTGAGGCTTTCTTTTCCCCTGCTGGAACTCTGGGTTGCATGGTCTGTCTTGCTCCCCAGTTGTTCTCCTGGCTTATTTGCACGTGAATGTGGGACTACCCAGTCCATCAGATGCCACCTTGCCATGTGTCCTCTCTGCCCCGGCTACCCATCTTCATCCCTCTGATTAGTCTGGGTGAATGTTTCCTCAAGTCCTTGGTTGTTGGACTTCCAAACAGTTTGATTTTCTGAAAGTTCTCATTGTTTTTCATTTTTAAATTGTTTGTTATCCTTATTTTGGTTGTGCGAGGAAATGAAGCATACCTACCTTCATCTCCATCTTGGCTGGTAGCCCCTTTCTCCTCTTCTTTACTTGCTGCAAAATTTATAAAAGGAGGGGGACTTTAAATTTTTACTTTTAGAAATCTTATACACTTTTTTTTTAATAAGCTGATCCTGTTGGGAGGCTGACTCATAAGTACCCAGGGGATATGTGCCTCTTATTCTTTTCTGTTTTTCTCTGATTTGCCAAATATAAAGGTTAGGATTATTCAATCACATAGGACATGATTTCTTTCTTTCTATAACATTTTGGGAATGCAGATCTTGACTCAGTCCTGCCAGGCCATGGGGTGTGCTCGCCTTTGCTGGCGGGCTGGGAAGAGGCATATCACACACACATGAAAGAGTACCATGGCAAAGGAAGAAACTAGGAGGGGGTCTTTCTCTGCGACCTGAGATCGATGGTAATAACCTGAGCTGGGGTTGTAAGAATTGTGTTTCAAGTGAAAAATGGAAAGCGGGGGGGAACAGTTTCATTTTCTAATGTACTTTTTTATTTCTGGCTTGCCGTGGAGATGCTAGAATGGCAGAGGATCAGAGGAGTCATCTGAGAGGTCATAAAACTAAAATCTATAAAAGGGAAGCCACTGAGTGTGCTCTCCACAGGCCAACTGTTTAATTAAGGGTGATTCTTGCACCAGGATCAAGTAAAGGAATGGAAGGAATGTTGTGACCGTGACTCAATCTCCAAGAGCTCTGGTAAGAATGTCCTGGCCTCACTGGTGACCTAGGACTGAGATATGAACGGGACTAGTGCAGGAAATGGCGTAGTACAGACTTCTGGAGATCGTGGGTAGGCGCGCAGGGAGCCCCTCCAGACCTTGTGTAAGGCCCTGAGCAGGAAGACCCTTCAGATCCCTGCTGCCCGCCCTTCAAGCTGCTTATTCTCTGATCAGTTTTCGAGTAAATCCAAATTTGTTCCCAAAGCACCTGGATCTGTCCTGAATACACCAAGAGGAGTTTTCCTTTAATTTAGTGTGGGGCCACATTTAGTAAGGTTTTTAAAAAATCCTTACCCAAGGACATGTTTGTGATTTGAGAGAGAGAGAGAGAGAGAGAGAAACATCTATGTGAGAGAGAAACATTGATCGGTTGCCTCCCATGTGCATACTGATCAGGGATGGAACCCTCAACCTATGTATGTGCCTTGACCAGGAATTGAACCCACAACCTTTTGGTGCATGAGATGACACTCCAACCAGCTGAGCCACCTGACTAGGGCTAGTAAGTTGTTAATAGTTCTTCTAATTTATTAATTTAATATCCCATCTCTATTTTTTTAAATCAAGCATTTCTGTTTGAGGAATGATGGGTTAAAATGTAGGTAAATCCATCTTACTTTCCACGAATGAAATACATCTAGAGAGGGTCTGCTTGACATTCTCGAGTATGAATATTAGGAATGTCATTCTGAGGCCTACTGGCCTTATCAGGATATCCCTTTAAAGATTTGGATTTGGGGCTCTCATGCTAACGACTCTTTCAGAATCCATGATGGACGAGGGAGGAGTCAGCCACTTGCCCTTTACCTGCTATGTTATTATTGGTAACAATCAACCAGTGTGCTTTTGGTATTTCATTACAGACTTCTGCAAGTACTTCCACAGCATCTGTTGTCTGGCAGAGGGTGAACTCCGTGACAGCAAGGACTGCGTTTGCTTTTGCCCAAGCTTGTATGTCTAGCCCTGCACAGTGGCCAGTGCATGTCTAGGGCTTTGTATCGTTATTTACTAAAGGGAAGAAGGGAAGAAGACAGGGAAAGAGGAAGGAGGGAAGGAAGGAAAGAAAGAAGTAAGGAAGGGTGGAAGGAAAGAAGGAAATAAGTTAATGTAAGGAAGGGAGGGAGGAAGGGAAGGAGGAAGAGAGGAAGGAAGGGAGGAAGGAAGGGGGAGCATCACCTTTCTGCTTTACAGCATCTGCCCTGCCCACCACTTTGTGGGTGACCATCACCTCTTAGCTGAAGTCGCTGCCACAGCCTTGCACAGGGTCTCCCTGCCTTTAGTTGATCCTGCCTTGCCAGTCCATTTCCACACCACAGCCAGTTTGATCTTTGTAAAATGTGATTCTGAATACGTCACTGCCTTGTGTTAAACTCCAAGTGCTTCTACTTTCCTTGAGGATAAATGACAGTCTTGTGCCCTCCCTTGGTAGCCCATGTCCTGCCACCTGCCTCCTTGCAGAGCATGCTCCAGCCACCCGGAACTGCTCCCATTTCCTCACACTTGCCAGATTTCTTCTGGCCTCTGTACCTCTGTACATGTTGCTCCCTCAGCCTGGAGTCCCCCTCTACCCTTAGGGCTCCAGTTTGCATTCTATCTCCTCCCAGAAGCCTTCCCTGATAACCAAGGCTGGGTTAGGGGCCTTTCCTCTGTGACCCCCAGTTTTCACTGTGATGTAATTGCTTATCTTTCTGCTTTCCACTGGATTCCAGAGCATCTTGAGGCTGGGGGCTGTGTCTTAATCATTGCGGAATCCACCAAGGTGATGCTCACAAGGGTACTTGGGAAATGTTTGTTGAACGGGTGAGAAGAAGGTGTTGTAGGGTAGTTGAACAGCATGTGACGTGGGGCCAGAAAGAACTTCTCAATGACTGGCAGCAAGCTTGTGGGCCATTTTCTAACTACCCAAACCTTAGCTTCTCTCTCTGGCAAATAGGATGGAGGTATTGCTTCTGACCTCATGTGGTTTTGTAAAATTCAGTGAGATGGCACAAGGAAAGCATCTAGCACAGGGCCTGCTCCACAGTGAGCTCCAGTCGATTTTTCTTCCTTTCTTCAGTCTCTCCTTCCTTTGCCTGCCAGCTGGGTCACACCATGGCTTCGAATAACAGAGTTCTGGCCTCAGAGTTGGAGGTTCAGTGTGGTGGTTCTATATCATCTGCCAGGCAACAGAGACACTTTTTAAAAATACACGCTGCCGGGCCTCACCCTGTGGTTCCGTGATGGGCCCAGAAATCTGTGTTTTTTTCAAGTTTCTGATGCTCGGTTTTGATTGGGAGCCTTTGACCTGGTCAAACTGAATCCTACTCATTATGTAGCCTGTTCTGGAACATCTCAGGGATCGGGCAGCTTGCTGCATTTTGAAGTCCCTTGTTTATTGTTAGACAGCTGCTCTAGTGGTTGGGAACCCTACTTATCTGCTGGGCCCAATTCTGCTTCTTGACAGTGCCCAGGCTCTATGCCAGGCCCTGCCTTCTTAGAGACACCTGGACCAAGTCCACACTGTTTTCCACGTAGCCGTAGGTACACAAAATTACTATTATATCCCTTCAAAGATTTTTCTTTTCCAGGCTAAACATTCCTGTTCCTATAGCGCTTGCTAACTGGCGCCTGTGGGCTACATCCGGTCCACAGATGTGTTTTATTTGGCCTGTGATGTTTGAAAAATATTGAATAAGTTACCAACGTTTAAAAATTATGGCATTTCCTTCAAAAGTCTGAAGCTCTGGTATCTCTTGAAAACTCAAAAGATCTGGATTCACAATTCCAGCCTTGGACAAGACATACATTCTCCAGATTGTTACACAAATTTGCAGATTATTAATTCATCCACTCCCTTATATTGTCTAGCACCCACCACTTAAGTAATTTGATCATTTGTTTTTAAAAAAGAAGTGACCTTTCATTATTCTTATATTTTCCTATCTGTGCTCCAAAGTATCAAGTGGTTTCATCATTTAAAAAAGTTACTTTAGCCCTGGCTGGTGTGGCTCAGTGGACTGAGCTCCGGATTGCAAACCAAAGGGTCATCAGTTCAATTCCCAGTCAAGGCACATGCTTGGGTTCCCAGCCAGGTCCCTGGTGGGGGACGCGCTAGAGGCAACCCTACATTGCTGTTTCTCTCCCTCTCTTTCTCCCTCCCTTCCCCTCTGTTTAAAAGTAAATAAATAAAAATCTTTAAAAAATCTCTTTAAAAAAGTTATTTTATGATTATAAAAATACCATTTAACAATAAAAATATTATAGGAAATATGGAAAACTGCAGAAAAATATAACAGAAATTGTATGTCAAGAACCCTGTTTAGCATTATAAATTATAAATTTCCTTCCAGTCCTTGTTTTCCTGTGCATATTTATATATTATGAAGCTGGGATCACACTGGAAGTAGTTTCATAGACTGCTTTTTCTACACTTTCCATATCTCATTAAACTCCGTTGAAAGATCAGTTTTAATGACTAAAGTATTCTATTTTTGTATCATAACTTTTTTATTGTGAAATATATATAACATGAAAATTACCGTTTTAACCACTTTGAAGTGTACAACTCAGTGGTAGTCCATTTACAATGCGGTGCAGCTGGCACCGCCACCTAGTTCCAGAGCATTTCCTCACCCCCAAGGGAAGACCCCGCACCCATTCAGCAGTCACTTCCTTCCTTTTCCTTCAGTCCCTAGCAACTGCCAATCTGCTTACTGTGTCGATAAATTTGCTTAATCTGGATATTTCGTATAAATGGAATCATACATGTGGCCTTTTTGTAAATTTTGTGGCTTCTTTCACGTGTTCTCAAGGTTCATCCATGTTGCAGAATCTACCACTATATGTTATTTCTTTTTATGGCTGAATAATACTCCACGGTGTGGGTATGCCAATTTTATTGATCTCTTCATCAGTTGGTGAACTTTGGTTGTTTCCACCTTCAATTATTAGAATAGTGCTGCTATGAACATTTGTGCAAATTTTTGTTTGGACACCCATCTTCAGTTCGTTTGAGTATATACCCAGGAGTGGAATTTCTGGGTTATATGGTAAGTCTATGTTTAACTTTTTGAGGAACTGCCCAACTGTTTTCCAGCATAGCTGTACCTTTTATGCTCCCGTGAACAGTATTCCAATTTCTCCTCATGCTAACCAACACTTATTTTTTTGTTTTGTTTTATTTTTAGCTGTCTTAGTGTGTCTGAAGTGATATGTTACTGTGGTTTTGATTTGTATTTCTCTAATGACTAGTAATGTTGGATGTCTTTCCATGTGCCTGTTGGCCACTTATAAATCTCGTTGGGCTTTACGTATTACAACATTTAATGGTTTCTCTAGCTTTGAAATTGGTTCCTTTCTCATTTTTGCTGTCGTGAATATTATTATGAACATCCCTATGCAAAAGTTGTCTGAATTTCTAGTTATTTCAGTAGGATAGCTTCCTTGAAGTGGGATTAAAGTGGGGGTCAAAGGTATTACATTTCTAAGGTGTTGATATGAAGGGTTGGATTCAGCACTGCATGTTTGCGGAGCACATATGAGTCGTCTGGAAGGCCTTCTCAAGCACCTGTGCTGGGATTTCTATCTCGGACTTCCTGCATTAGGTTCATTGAAAGAGGCCCAATTTCCCAGGAGATTCTGTTAATGCAACCCAGCTATGAAGCATCAGTTGAATTTCCTCTGCAGCCATGTAGATCTTCCAAAAAGGCGGGGGACACTGTTGACTGTCCCAGTGCTCTGAGCAGTTCTGACCAGTTGGTCCTTTACTTCTCCAGCTGTGGGCAACATGCTTGGTGGCCCTGCTGTTCTCCCAGAGTGAGCTCACCCTTACCCAGACCCCTCAGTGGGTTTTTCCCTCATAAAACTGGACCCTCCCCTTCTTGTTCTTGGGGAGTTGATTGTTTTGAACCTGTCTTTTCTGGTGAGAAAACAGGTTTCTGCTGGCTTTGCTCTAGTTACGTAACACCTACTCACCCAGGCTCGAGCAAACCCAGGTCTCCTGGCTCCCCAGCTAATTTCTTTCCTCTTCCCTCAGTGACCTTGTTTATTTATTTATTTATTTATTTATTTATTTATTTATTTTTAGAGAGAGGAGAAGGGAGGGAGACAGAGAGGGAGAGAAACAGCAATGTATGGTTGCCTCTCACATGGCCCTCATGGGGGACCTGGCCCGCAACCCAGGCATGTACCCTGACGGGGAATCGAACCGGGACCACCTGGTTCCCAGCCCGCGCTCAATCCACTGAGCTACACCAGCCAGGCCCTCAGTGACCTTGTTTTGACATTTTTGATGAGGCACGATTCAGGAAGCGCAATGTAGTCGCGCATGCCAAGCGTACTTGGAGTGCTCTAAAAGAGAGAACAGGCCCCAACACGTCTGGGCAGGCTGTGGCCGGCACACGAGACCTTAATTGTACTGCCTTTGGCCAAGCCCTTTTCTAACCTGGGGAGGAGGAAGGGCAGCCAAAAATCCCCTTAGTTGGGACAATGGGACCACGGTCTCAAAGGAGCCATGATCAGATTGCGCAGTGTAGACCCCTGGAATGCTGTGTGTTGGCTGGGTGACTGTTGCTAAGGGTTTAGATGTTAGGTGTGCAGTGTAGATTCTCAAGTCTAGATGCCACTTGCAGAGGTACTAAGGGGGTCTCCACACCATTTGGCTGATTCAGGGGGAGGTTGGTGAGGAAAAGGGACTGCGGAGCCACCAAGAAAGGAGCCCTCACAGCTGTGGTCAGTGGGTCAAAGGCGGCGTCCGGACCCAGCTGCCCTCCTGATACCAAGGCTCCGACCTTAGTTGCCTTTGTGGTTGGGCTGGTGCATTGGAGGTCAAAGGCTGTTGCCCCGCCCCCAACCCGCCCCTCCACTAAATGGAACACACAGCCAATTAGGTTTTATTTAAACTCAATAATTCCCTCTCCTCATTACAAGTTTCTATTTCCTGCAATATGACAGTCAAGATTATGTTTTTCAACTTGGCATTCAAATTCACGTCCTCTGAGTAAATCTTGTTTTCCTAAAGTTTAAAAAATATGTTGAAAGCTAATTTTAGACTGGGAAGGGCAATGAAAAAAAGAGAATCACAGACTTCTCTGTGGCGCCACCCCAGTTAAAAATTACATGCAACTTTTCAATAGCAAGTCTTTGAGATAAAAGGCACATTAATTTACTTATGCCTAATTCATTTTCAGAGCTTTCTCATAAAGTTACTTATATTCAGTATCAAGGCATAATACATATCTGACTCTCAAATCTTATTTACCAATATGATCAAGTTTAAGACATGTTACTAAATATATTTTATATTTAAATGGACTTGATAAGTTGCAAACACAGCATTGCCACATAGAGTGAAAGACCAACACCCTAGTAGCTAGGTTATCAATGCTAACCTTTTTAATAGTTTTTGATTCTTAAAAAAACTCAATTTTTAAAAGATTGTATTTATTTATTTTTAGACAGAGGGAAAGGGAGGGAGAAAGAGAGGGACCGAAACATCAGTGTGTGGTTGCCTCATGTACAACCCCCACCGGGGACCTGGCTCACAACCCAGGCCTGTGCCCTGACCGGGAATCGAACTGGTAACTCTTTGGTTCGTGGGCTGGTGCTCAATCCACTGAGCCACACCAGCCAGGGCAGAACTCAATTTTTTTTTTGCTTTAAATTTCAATCATTTAAACTTCATTATTTCTTTCTTCCATGTTATTCATGTAATTTTCTGGGTGGACAGGAACAGTTTGAATGACTGCTATAGTTTAATGGGCACAGAAGAAGGTCATGTGGGGGGGGCATGGGAAAAAGAGGGAGGGAAGAGATTTGGGAAGTATTTTCAAGCTTATGCTGGCTGGAAGTAGTGCATTTTATTATTATTTTTTAAAATTAGAGTATAGTTGACATGTAATGTTAGTTTCAGGTATGCAGCATAGTGATTCGACATTTACACATGTATGTTTTGCAAAGTGATCACCACAGTAAGTCTAGTAACCATCTGTCACCATACAAAGTCATTACAGTAGCATTGACTGTATTCCCTGTGCTGCACATTATTTCCTCCCCATGATTTTTTGGAAGTAGTATGTGTTAAATCAGTGTTAGAGTAATGCTCTGCAGCAGCTAAGCTTAGGATTCTTTTGTATCTTGAAGCAAGAGGCTGTGTGGGGTGGGAGAATATGAGGGGCTGTTTGGGAATGCAGTGGTTTGGAGAAGGGGCTGCTTATTGTCCCTCCTGAGCATATATGTGTCTAAAGTCACCGCTGTGACCTGGCTCATTTGTCCTATCAAAATACAACTTTTTTTCTCTATCGATCTAATCTATTCCCAGGCCTTGTTCTAGTCCTGCCTTCCTCACAGACACGACTGACTTCTCAGCCCTTCTTGTCCGCCCTTTTCTGAATCTGAGCAGACCCCTGCCATGTCAGGGCTTAAAGGACCTGCAAGCTATCTCTCTGATCTGTCATTCATTGGGTTAAAGGAAAACTTGGCGTCCATTTGCATGAAGCCTGTAGAACACAGTTCAATCCTGTGTTGTGGTTTGATTGTTTTGTGTGGGTTAGGCGTATTTCCCAGCTGTGCTTGGCTCTCCCTGAGGAAGGGACTATGTCACACATTTCTTTTGTATATTTCATAAAAATAGCATGTAGTAGGTATTCAGAAAATGCCTTCAGCTCCGGGAGCTCTGTCTGTGAAATGCTCTGGCCGGGATAGATACTGATAGAGGTTGGTGTGTTTCAGCATGAACTAGGAACAACCTGAATGTTCACCCAAAAGGGGAAGATTGAATATGTTGTGATATTTTCATGTCATGGAACATTATGTAGCTATTAAGAGAAATGAGTTAATCTAGCTACTGACCTGAGGGAGGTAACCTGTATCTGTATCTATATTTCTGTGTATCAGCAGGAACATGGGGAGAGCTGTGGAAGGATAGACATTAGCCTGCTAACAGTGGTGGTGGGTAAGGTTATTAAGTGTTTTCTTAACCTTGTCTCTGTATTGTCGGAACAGGGAAAGATGAAAAACCAGCAAGAGAAAAGAGAAAGCACATAGAGGTTTTCATGCATTAGGAAGTCCCTTCCCCATAATACTTCTTTCTAGTTTTCAAACTTTGTGTGATTTAAAAAAATGAGTTTGCCCTATGATTAAAATTTAGAATTAGGAAATAAAGATAACATTATACTTGGGTTAGGGTTTTTTTTGGTTTGTTTGTTTCAGCTTGTACATGAAGATAAGTTTTTTTTTCTTTCTCATGACATAAAGATAAGTTTTCTATCAAAACCTAAACTGTGAAGGTAGCACCAAAACCGAAAGCCTTGACGCCCTGGTTTCTGCGGTGGAGAGGGGAGAGAAGCAGCAGGTTCTACAGAAGCAGGATGCTCACCGACTTCAGAGCCGTAGGAACTTCCTGTCCCCGAGCTGCGCAGAACAGAGTGCAACGGGAGGGCCTTGCTTAAGTGGAAAAATAAAGAAAGCAGATGCTGCAGGACTTCCGGTGCTCCTCTGCCCAGGACTTCGTGGCTGGCTGCGTCTGCTCCAGAGGGCCATGCGTCCCACGGAGGAAGTTGGTGAGGGTCTTTCTGAATACAGGCGGCATGCCTGAGTGGGCTGGCTCTTGCTGCGTAAGGGTGGATATAGTTCACTTACCTTTTAGATCCACTTGGCTCTCAGGAGAAAGTGCTTCCTCATCAGCAATCGACACGCCATTCCCAGGACTTCTTCTCGCCCAGGCTGCTGTTGCAGTCTCCTGACCTGCATTGCTCTGGCCTCTTCTTCCAGTTCATCACACAATCCATTTCCAGAGTGGTCATTCTAAAGCACAACTCTTGCCCTGGAAGGGTGGTTCAGTGGGCTGGAGCGTCATCCAATAAAACATAAAGGTTGTGGGTTCAATTCTCGGTCAGGGCATGTACCTAGGTTGCGGATTCAATCCCTGGTTAGGATGCATACGGGAGGCAGCTGATCAGTGTTTCTCTCTCACATCGATGCTTCTCTCTCCCTTCCTATCTGTCTCTCAAATCAGTGGCTATATATGCTCAGGTGATGATACACACACACACACACACACACACGCACAACTCGGGTCACTTCCCTGCTCAAAAACCTTGCATGGCTCCCAAGTTCTATAGGAGAGAGTCTGCACTCCTTAGCCTGGCATTCAAAGTCTGTTGTAGGATCCTGTCGTTTTGACTGCTGTCTCCTCAACTGACCCCACTTCTCTCTGGCTCCAGCGAAAGGAAATGGTTTCGTGTGCATGCTCCGTCTCCCAGCTTCTGCTCATATTCTTCTCAGGGAGGGACACTCCCTTCCTATTTCGTCTATCTCTACCTATCAATTCTGTCCACTCTTCAATATTCGGATCAAAGGCTGCTTCTTTCAGGAGGCCACGTACAGTTCTGCTTCCTTCTCTGTGTACTTCTCTTATGGTATTTACCTTGTACTTAGGTTGTGTCTACTCACATACGGCCTCTTACACCTCAAGGACTCCATCAGGGGAGTGACCGATTACAACATTCTTAAGCTTAGTAAATTTCTTACATTTTTAATCATTCTTTGTTGGGTTGTATTGAATATGGTTATATGCAATTTACCAGATTGATTTTTTAAAAACATATTTTTCATCTGTTGTTGGGAGGGGTTCCTGGCAGAGAAAAAGGAAATATGAACTGAGGTGGTGTCTCTGTAAGGAAATACCATGTGATCATTCTTTTTTGCAAATTTTGCCATTTTATGTTATCTTCTGTTTTTCAGTCTCTTGGACTCCTCTTTTCCTGCTGTCTTATCATTTCCTTTTGGCATCTGTCCCCAATCACCCCTGCCATGACATGGAGAAGGGAAGTTGAGAAGATTCTTCCTGGAAGACTACACCAAGGGAACCTCTGATATATTTGCATTACCATGACTCCCCTGGTTTTGTGGGTAGCAGGGGACCCTCCAGGCATCTCAGGTGGGGAGACCGATGGAGGTCCTGGTCAGACGCGCACCTTTGATTGGACAGTGTTTGAGCGGCCAGAGCAGGGAGCCGACTCTGTTTTGCACATCTCTTGCTCCCCCACCTGACTCCCTGTGCTGGGGCGGTGCGAGCTTGACTGCTGTTTTCTTTCCCAAGGAGAATACATGGAATTCAGAGAAAAAGAGCTATGGAAGGGAAGGAGGAGGCCTCAGAGAAGACTATTGTGGCCTTTGAAAAGTTTTGGTTGGGCTTTATTTAGCTTCCAATTTCTGAGATTCTCAAAAATTATAATTACTATCAACTACAAGAAAATATTACTGTAGTTATAGATCATGCCCGATTATGTTTGTAAAGAATACTATTTTATTTTTGCCCTTATTATGATAAGGGATGTACATATCGGGCATTAATAAAAATATGTTTCTACAATACATCTTAAAGCTGAGAACCATTTTCTGCATTTGAACAGACAAAAAAAATTACTCTGAATTTACTTATTACCCTGAAAATCATCTTCTGAATGTGTGATTTTTTTCCCACAAAGATCACTGGAATGCGTTATATTGATTAACATGATTAAATCACCTTTCATATTTGAAACCCCATGAATTCAATGTGTTACAAGAGACAGTTATACAAAGAATGTAAGCAAAACTAAGATAAGAAATAAAACCTCTACAACAATATTTTAAAATAGGAAACTGTTATAGAAGTATTTTGTTCTTTTTGTTTTACTAAGATTACACCAATTTAATTATTCTGTGTGAGTTCACCTTTTGGATCCATTGTGCTCTTATTTAAATTAACTTCTTTTAAAAGTTAACTCCAGAATGCTATTTAATTAGCTTAGCTAACGTTTAGATCTGATCTCAAACCATTTGCAATGAGACGGAGTGAAAAAAGATGTGGAGAGCTGGCAGCAGATCCCAGTCAAAATATGGCACTTGGCAAAGTGTGCCTGCCTTGTTTGGCTTTGCTTTTCTCTTTATGGATGTGGCTTATTTTTGAAAAGCTATGGTTTAAATTCAGTGACCAAGTGACAAGTCTGACAAAACAGAGCTCACTTCCGCAGAGGTCCTGTAGGGGAAAAATGGAAGTGTTCCAGGAACTAAAGGAAGTAACCTCGATTTCACCTGGAAACATTAGTGTCTCGGGGCAGGAGATTTGGGCTCTATTTACAGAGTGTCGGAAAGTGGCCAAGATGCTGAGCCAAACTTGCATCCAGGAATGGAGCAACATCAAAGAGCTGAAAACAGTATCTGTTGTTTCCACTACATATATTCCTGTAAGTAGCAGCCAGGGAACCCGAGATAAAGAAGACCAGAAAGTTCTTTCCAATCGTGCCTTGGATTATGGCAGTCATCTTCTGACTATGTGGGTTCGCTAGCTCCATTCTCAACTCCTCCAATGTCAGCGCATGCTGTGGACAGCTTAAATGTTTGCATAAACTCTTGCTCAAGACTCCAGTTCCTGTTTGCCCGCATGACTAGGTTAAAATTCCTTCTGCTGGCTTAGTGCTCTCCCCACTCAGTTCTTTACTTTTATAACATCTGCATTTATTATTCTCCTACAGGAATGATTTATTCCAGTCTCATTCTTCAAAATCCACTTTAACTAAACCTACCTTTTTCATCTTTATGATACTCCAATGCACACTGAGCTCCTTGCTTTGAAAGATTGTAGCTGTTTGTTTTCTAACTTTTGGCAAGATTGTTTTATTGTTAGTTACTTTGCTGAAACTAACTATATCTAGAAATATGTACACATATATTTTCACTAGGTGGAATATATATATCTGCATATAGAGAGAATATATGTGGTGACATTTGTCCTTAGTGAGTCATATCGTGTATAATATTTCTCTGTAGAAAATACATTGAAACTGAGGCTGAATTCATGACCATGAATTATATAAAATATATTTATACTATATTCATTGCATTGTATTGTATTAACGTGACCTGTGAGAGAAAGTACTAAACTTCAAGAAGCAAGAAAACTAAGTCTAGTCTCAACTTTTGCTACTAACAGGGAAATCATTTGAGCCCTTCACAACTCCAGACATGGAATTACTCTCCTTACTGACCACCATGGGCTTGTAAAGGAACAGTATAACTGCATGCCATTTTTGATAACCTTCAATAGTAAAATTATGATTTCACATCCCATCCAGTGGATATGAATTTGGGGCACACTTCGATTAGTCAAAGAAAGATGAGGTATTATTCGGGTGAGTTGCTTTGATTTTGGTTTTATAAATTAGGTCCCTATGTGAGTACAGAGAGGTTGTGTGGCGTTTTTGAGTTTGCCCAGTGTAACAAAGGCCACGTAAGGCTCAGTTTGAGTTGTGCTCCCCTGCTCGTAAAACTTTCCACCTGTGAGGATAGGTCCCTCTCCCTTACAAGCAGTGTCAAGTGGGTTCTAATCCTGACTCGATTTATTTGCTCTGTAATTTTTAAGGAAATCTCCCTAGATCCCTCATTTTTCCTATTGTAACATAGATGGACTTAAATACACTGGACTGCCAAAGTTTGTGAACTTCTTAACTCAGAGTCAACACCAATCATTCCCTTTATTGAGGGCGCATTAGGCATCCAGCCCTGCACAAGGGATGCCACGTATATCGTGTAATTTCACAAACACGTCTTACAGAATGGCTATGATAACCCCACTGTGTAGATGAGGAGACTATGGCTAGGAGGTCATCTCAGGTCACTCTGAAACTATACATTAAGTTCCTAGTGTGAAAAAAAAATGGTCTCAGGCCTGTGAAAATCAACATTGCCTCCAGATTTCAACTTAACTGACACTGTTCTTTCATCACTTCCTTTTACCCAACCTTTTCTGAGTGCCGGGTTTTACTTTTCCTCGGGTTCTCTGTCTGCTGGTGAGAGCAGTAGTGAGTAGTCCTGTATTCAGAGCAGAGAACTAGCCCAGAGGGTTTCAAAAAAGGAAGGTGCAACAGAGGATGTGCATGTTCCAAAAACTGGACAACTGGTCCTTAAATAACTATAATCAATGCCTATTTTATTTTCATTTTGGGAAAGGTTAGATAGTAAATTAATTTTTCCATTTTATGACTAAAAATAGTTATTTTTCCATAGTTTAAAGAGTTAATGAATAGCTACATATAGAGAGGATGTTACCAATACTTGGGATTTTATGGTTTTTCTGTTATTAATAATAATTGGAAATGTTATAGACATTTGCTCTGCAGCATAATTTGTAGGAGACATTTTCAGATATGTAGTCCCGCATTACAAAATATTTATGAGACCTGGCTGGTGTGGCTCAGTGGATTGAGCGCTGGACTATGAAGCAAAGGGTCGCTGGTTCGATTCCCAGTTAGGGTACATGCCTGGGTTGTGGGCCAGGTCCCCAGTAGGGGGTGAACAACAGGAACCACACATTGCTGTTTCTCTTCCTCTCCTTCTCCCTCCCTTCCCCTCTCTCTAAAAATAAATAAATAAAATCTTAAAACAAATATTTGAGGATTCAATATATTTTGTACAGTTCTTAAGGGAAACAGATTTTGACTTTATGATCATCATCATCTTTCTGAGATGGAGTGAACTCTCCAAGTAAAGATTGATCTGTATTCAGGAAGCACGTAATGGCATGCTTTCAGCAGATTACACAGCAGGGCCCACATGAATGGAGCTAACAAGTTTTGTCCATTAAATTTAGTGACTCGAACAAATTTTTATTATCCTTTTGTAAAAATGCAAGCACTGCCTCATACAAAAACCAGTTCTTATTTAATGAAGTGTTTCAGCATGTTCATATAAGTTGATGGTTTCATATGACCAGATTATTGCTGCATCAGCTATTAGCTACTAGAACAAGCTCCCAGCTTGCTTTAATGACGTACTGCACTCAGAATACTCAAGTGTGGACAGATGTTTTGGAATATAATTTTTTTCCTCTTGGCTATTGATTGATTCTGAACACCCACTCCTGATTAGAATTCAAGATGTTTTCTTTGATACTTGGAGTCTCTGATTGCCCAACCAAATGAGAAAAAGGCATGCACATACCAGGAACTTGGAACGAATGGCTGGAGCATCTTCTTGGACTACTTACCATTGACTGTAGTTACAGATGCTCCGTGACAGCCTCTATCACTCTGTTTGTCTTCCAAAGCCAATTGATTAGTACAGAGCATGCAGCTCTGACAGAGGGAGTGTGACGTGCACCATGCAAGGATTTAGCAAAAATCAAATTGGTGGTTTTCATAAGGGGATTTTGGAGGAGGGACCTATGACCTAATCGCGGGTTGGAGTTCATGCTCTACACTGGCTGCACTCTCTCCACAGAAGCCAGAATGGGCTTTACTTTCAAACTGTCGGAGGCATTTTTTAAAAGCGGAGTTGAGGGAATTGGGTGAATTGGGTTTAGCAATGATGAAAATGATACTTTCCCCTAGCAACCTGCACTCTCAGGGATCAATAGGAAAGTTTCTGTTTTTTTCTTTTGGTATGCAAAGAGAGTGTGTGTTTACTAAGAACTCTCTCAGATGCTTGAGTTCTTTTATGTCTTGAATAAAGTGCTTTTCTTAATTATACAACCTGAACATTTATCTCCCAGGTAACAAATTACCATCTTGCTCCCCCTAGTGGAATTGTAACTCTATTGCAACATTTGAGAATACTGTATCAGTATGTGCTTAACATTTTATTTGTGGAAATCAGGGATTTTATCAATTTGTTTTCAAAGACTGAGGATAAAATCGAGAAATGTTGCATCATATGGGTTGACAGGGGATGTACATAGAGAAACTAGCATTTTGCTGATCAATTTTCAGTTTCTAGTGTTAGCAATGTTAGCTACATAATTTATAATGGCTGCCAAATTCAAGGGGCCTCTCTGCTCTGCTCTGCACGTCTCAGCCTTGCAGACAGTCACCTTTGGAAGACAGCAGTCAACACTCCTGGCAAAGATGGTAGGGTGTGGGTAGTTGGTGATGTTGAAACAGGACAGGTCTCATCTGAATATTGAACCTCACTTGTGCCCTTGGTAAAGTAGCCCAGGAAGTATTCTTGTGCCCTGTGAACCTACATGAGGGACTGTGACAATGTTCACAGCACATAGCAGTCATTTCCACTTTGCAGCTGCTAAGCTTGCTAAGAAAATTCTAGTGATTGAAGCTGAAATTGCTGCATACCTCTCTTAAGAGTTCAGATTTCTTTAGGGAATGATAACCAAGGTTTTCATGGTGCCAGAATCTCTCTTCTTTTTTCTACCACTAATTGATTTGCATAACTCTGACTCTTGTTACGAGTTTTATTTATCAATGTCATATCCTGTTGCACATGAAGTACTCCTATTTTTTACACACTAATATTGAACGTGTGGAACTTCAAAACGCAAAACTCGTAAACACCAAGGCCTAGGACTCTGCATTTTCAAGGTAAGACTTTGCTTTTAAGCTTTATTAAGGTCAAGGAAAAAGCTCAAAAGATACAGGTTAGCAATTAGTAATTAGTACAGTATAAGTACTTTATACTTATGAGCAAGAATATTGTCATTATAATAGCTACCTTTTCTTAATATTATGGAATTGAGACAGTATTTAGATATATCTTTTTCCAAATATTTATTCTCAGAGTAAGTGTTTGTATCTAGGGAAAAATAAAACTGCAGGATTGGATTAGAATCCCCAAAAAAGGAGGGGGAGAGAGGAGGGGAAGGGAGAGGATGCAAATAACTGTAATTGAGCAACAATAAAGTAATTATTAAAAAAAAAAAAAGAATCCCCAAAAAAGGGAATGCCAAAGTGCTCTCTGGGCATGTTTTTTTGGGGGGTGGGGTGAGTATCGAGAAAAAAAAGGAAAACTCATAATAACGTTTTTTAAAAAATACTAACTTATCGCTTCTCGGCCTTTTGGCTAAGATCAAGTGTAAAAAATACTAACTTGCTCAAGATCACAGTAATTTAGTTCAAGAGTTAACATCCATGCAAACACACAGCTTCCGTTCAAGCAAAGTGCGTGTCTGTGAAGTTCTGGTTTGGAACCCCATGATGCTTGGGTTCACAACTGTGACGGCAGTGATGCCACAGTGGCTAAACAGCCGAGCTGGGGCTTGGAGATCTAGCAAGACTTTGGAGAACAGGCACTTTCTATTCCACAGGGAGTGTGAGGGATTTGTATGTGAATCAACATACATCTCTGTATATACATACACGAATGTAGATACTTGTGCAAATGTAGGCATGTACATGTGAGTTTATCTATGAATATATGTGACTGAAGTATTAGAAAAGTTACAACAGCAGCTCATTTTCTATTTCGCAATGGGTGCTGGGAATTCTATGCATTGACGGTACTCTCCAAAGCAGATTTAGCAGAGCTAGACCTGGAGGTGTTGGGCAAGTGTGCACGCTATCCTCTGTTGGGGATTCTGTATATCGATGATGCCCTTCAAAGCAGTCTCAGGGATTGTGCCAAGAGGTGTCTGGGAAGCTCTCTGCACCACTCCCTGCTAAAGGGCTGTGCCCGTGTCCTGGCCTGGCAGCTTTGCCGGGGTGGCTCTCCCTGGCAGCATTCCAGCCCTTGCTCGGAACCCTTGTCTTTCTTGAGAAGTGTGAGGACTGAATGAAACAGGATATCTGTACACATTCCTTATACTCATGAGTAATGAGAGGCTTTTCTTACCTAGCTGTGTTTCCTTCAAGTGCCTGACCAGTGGTGCATTCATTATGGGGATGGGTTTGTTCCTCGGCGCCTTAACTTTTCAACTGTTGATTGATCACTGTTGCTTTAGCGCTGAAATCTAACTGCACCCTGCCTCTGCTTGTCATCCTATGGCTATTGGGGTTGGTTATTTGTTTTGGGGTTCACAAAGGCAGAGAGGTGTGCCCAAGCATTTGGCCAGGAGCACAGCAGGTAGAGAATTATGAAACAGATAAGTGAAATTCAACATTTTTGTTGAAATCTTGACTTTGCGTCGGGCTCTGTGTTTTCCGTGATGTACAGCCCTAGCCCTGTGGCAGATGACCTGGAGACGGGGTGAGCAGGCAGTCTGCAGGCCTGCACAGGGTCTTCTCGTTCGGGCCGAGCAGCTGGCTGTCACGGAGCTAGTAGAAAACTTAATTCTTTTCAAGGCTTCTTTCCTGCAGCTTAATTGTTAGCAATTTGAGAACATATCTCTGAATCATATACCTTGGCAGGAAGGTAGAACTGAGAGAGTATTCTGGGCAAAAAAAAAGAGATACATCTGTTTACTTGCTGGAAACTTTTATAGCAGAAGGGAAAACTGGACAAGTTCCTGGCATATTGAAATATTTATCTACGATTTAACATTTTTTAATATAGTGTTTGCTCAAGTACACTTACTATATACAAGATCTGTTCAGAAAAATTCCAGCCATTGTTAATGTAACAAGAACAGTGTGTGCTACATCAATGTGACCTGGCAGCCGAGGAGAGTGGACAGGAATGCACATGCGTGAACAACAACTTCATACTAGGCAATGAGGGCGGTAGACACCATTGAGTGAACACATGCACTGTGTGGCCATCGCATTCAAAATGGCTGAGTGAGTAGAGCAACAAATCTGCATCAGATTTTGCATTTAGCTTGAACATTCCTCTGTGGAAACTATTTGGATGATTCAGAAGGCCATGGCTATGGGCAACGGGTGATTGGCAGCTTCATCACGACAATACACCTGCTCATGCATCACATCTCATGCAGAGCTTTTTTGGTAAAACATCAAATCCCAGGTGACTCATCCCCTCTACAAGCCCAGGTTTGGTGCCCTGTGACTTCTGGCTTTTCCCAGAACTAAAATCACCTTTGAACATGAAGAGATTTCAGACTGTCAGTGAGATTCAGGAAAATATGATGGGGCAGCTGATGGCAACTGGGAGAACTGTGTGAGGTCCCAAGGTGCCTGCTAGGTCGAAGGGGACTGAGGTGTCATTGTCCTATGTGCAGTGTTTCTTGTATCTTGTGTCTTATTCAATAAATGTCTCTATTTTTCATATTACATGGCTGGTACCTTCCGGACAGACCTTACATATCCCGCCAACAATACTTATATTGGCCTCCCCAATTAACAAGAAACACCATTAAAACTTGAAAGAAAGGCAACTGGATGGTAAAAAAGAGAAAAGAAAATTCAGAGGAAAAATGAGGACTGGGATACTCATATAGGTAGCATGGTAGGAGATCAAGGCCGCCAGCGCTAAAGATTTTCCTTGAGCCAGTGTTTGCCACTTTCTAGGAATTCAGTGGGTGTCTATGAAAGACCAGAATGTGCAGGCTCACACCCTAGACACACTACATCAGAATCTCCAGGGAAGGAGTCTGGACTATTGTTTTCACAAGGATCTCAGGTGATTCTTATGGTCAGATAAGTTTGGGAAACTATCATCCAGTTGCCCACTAGGACTAAAGTATTAACAAAAGTTGTCAGCGAATTAATGAGTGTGTATGTGTGTATGTAATTGCTGAGGTTTTGAAAGTTTGAAAAAATCGTCAAATAGTCCATATTCACATGGTTAAATGTTTTCGATGAAAACATGTTACCGTGCAGGGTTCTACGGCTACAGAGGGTTTCCCTCACATTGTCTCGTTTGCTCCTAATAACAGCTCTGTGAGGGACTGGGCAGCACAGGTCACACTCACCCCCAGGCCACGCGTGGGAGGTACACCCAGCGTGGAGCTGGCAGGTGGTGGCGCTGGCTTTGGACACGACTCTTCGTGACGTGGGGCAAGCCCAGCACCAACCCCAGAGCCCACCACTTGTTCCCTTTCCCCCCACCCTCTGGCCACCACTTCTTGGTAGCACTTCGACCATTCTAGGTTCTCTGTATGTCCACACCTGTGCACACCCTCGTTTCTCTGCCTGGGATGCCCTTCTTTGCCTGTTTGCAAACTCGTAGTCATTAGGCTGCCTCCTGTGGTGCTTTTCTGGGTGCACTCTTTCTCGCCCTACGTGCCACCCGAGCAGAGCTCATTCCTCGTTCAGTTGTGCTTCCATCACACTTTCTCCCTCTGTCTGCTGTGTGTTGGATCCTGTTTAATGTAGGTGATTCCGTAGTAAGTGCTCAGTAATGCCCCTCCTTCCTCTAACCCGCCGTTACACCGCATACTTTGAACAGGCGGTGGGGTGTGATCGTGTGTAAAATACTCGGTGCTTGTTGGCTAAAGCTGTGGGAAATGTTTGGGAATGATCACAAAGTTTTCCGAACATTGACAAAGCCATGTTCCATGGCCAACACAGAAACGTAGCCATTAATCCTCTAGGATTGGAATTGTTTGCGGGTTCCAGGGGACGTTGTGTGATGGGGGGGGCGGGACTGCGGGAAGACTGTCTGCAAACCCCACGGATGTGGTGGTGTCCTTGATGGGGGATTTGAGGGCCTGTCAAGGACAATTTCAACTACGGTGATTTTCGTGTTATTCTCATAGCCCCAGGTTAGATGTGACTGTCTGTTACGGATTTCAAATCGTATTACAGTTATTTCTCTGTGCAGGTGTCTTCCCCACTAGACTTCTAGTGAGCGTGGGTCTGAGCCGTATTCACCTTTGTTTGCCCATTGACAATTGTTGAATCAACTTTGGGGGAAGAGATTTTCTAGCCGTCTGCCTCTGAATACAATCAAATGTGTTTAGTTGTAGTTGTAATTCCAATTCTCCTGTGTTTACAGCCACCACTGGTCCAAGCCATCTTCAGCGGTGACCCGGAGGAGATACGGATGCTCATCCACAAAGCGGAGGACGTGAATGCTCTGGTAGGTGATGCTCAGCCCTCTCGACCTTTTCTGTGTGATGAACCTCATTGGTATTTGGTGAGAGCTCAGGACTGCTTCTCAGAATTCTGTTCTTAAATCCATAAAATAAAATGTATAGGTTTAGAAAGGAAATCAATGTTACTGAAATACAATTATCAAAATATTAAAAATTAGATTTATGATATAATAACATATGTGCTTCTTTAGCAACACATTTAAATAGCAAGATACAGCAGAAGGTCTAACAGTGACCATAATTTTAAAAGACTGATGAGTGTCATCGATACTCTGCATTGTTTGGAACCACTCCAACGTAACACGAACGTACCTGTGATTCTGCTGGTGGCCAGGTCAGTCACTGCTGACACCACTGAGGTTTGCTACCTACATTCATAATGGAAGAGAATGTGAAATTTCCATTAGAAGTTAGTGAAAATAAAGATGTCATACTTTTGTATCTAGAACCCATGCCCTGTAGCAGCTACGGTCTGTGTTACCTGTTTGTGTTCAGACTACCAACGAGGAATAGTTTTTAGCTTTTAAATGGCTGAAAAAATGCAAAGAAAGATAATTTTTAGTGACACGTGAAAATTACATGAAACTCGCATTTCACTGTCTATAAATACAGTTTGTTGGCGCACAGCCGTGTCCACTTCTGCACTGCAACAAAGGAGGTGAGTGATTATGACGGAGACTGCATGTGGCCCAAAGAGCCAAACAAATTTACCTTCCGGCCCTTTGGAGGAAAAGTTGCTGACCTCTGCCCTGAAGTGTACATGAACTAGACATCCTGTGCACATGTGAAATCATTTGTAATATATGTGTGCACTTGTGGGCATTTATGTTTTTCAGTGAAAGGGTCAAGACATTTCACCGACTTATTAAAAGGGCCTATGACCCCTAAAAGATTAAGAACCATTGTATTGGGAAGATCTCCAAACAAACAAACCTGCAATGAAAAAAAGAGTTAGTCAATAATTTACGCTTTTAATAGTTTCTTAGACCCGAGTTGAACAAGCAATTATATGCAGTACGTGCTACTAATTCTCTTAATGGAACTCAATTACCTAAATGCTCCAGTCCACCGGGGACAGGCGTTCTCTTTGAAGTCTAGTGCTAACTAGAGACAACAGCAAGAGGAAAACACATCTGCAGTGTAAGGAGAGCTTTGCCACGGGGAAATGAGTTCTGTCTGAGGTTGTATCTCTGTTGGGTCAGCTGCAGGCTTTGTGCAGAAGGTGAGTTACTTGGTGCCGTTGTTCTGTGGCAGGGCAGGTTGCTGTGGCTTTTGGAAAAAGCTTTTGGCAGCTTCTCCCCTGAGAACAACAGGGCAGTGTTTCGTGGCATTTTTGCAAAGCAAGCACAGATGAGGCCAGGGCCAGACGGCTGGGGAAGGCAGCTGGGCATTCGGCCAAGATCTGGGGGCGTGACTTGTACTTCTGAGTGGGTCAAGGCCAGCAGTGTTCTGGTGTCACCGGAGTTGGCCCAGCCTATTCTGTGGCTGTGGCCCAAGCCCGGGCGAGCCTAAGGCAAGGTTCCTATCTTTTCCTGACGATCACGAGAGAAAAGAACTTCTGTTTGGTCATACATACCAGGGAAGACTGTACTTGCATCTGGAGGGCCTCCCTTCCTCCTTAGGAAAGTGGCAGCTGCCGGCTGAGGGAGGTTGGGAGAACTCAGTGTTAGCCGTCACTTAGCAGGTTAGTTAGATTAGGTTAACCACTGTAACACATAGACTCCTAAATGCTGATGGCTCAAATATTTAAGAGAAATTTAGTCCTTTTATGAACAGATTAGAGGGGTGGCTCTTTTCTCCCCATAGAGTTCCAGGGAGCACCACGTGGCTTCTCGGGTGACCCGAGGGTTTGTCTTCAGTCCAGCCAGAGGGGAAGGAGAGTGTGGAAGCAAAGCACAGGAGGATTTCAGTGGGTCAGCAGGAAAGTGGCACAGTCACTTCCACTCACGTCATGTTGACCAAAACGCAGGCATATCTGCCCCTAACTACAAGGGAGGATAGAAAATTAGCGTAGCTATGTTCCGGAGGAGTTGGAGCAAATGAACCTCGGTGAATAGTTAGCAATCCTGGCCATACCAGTCCTGGGTCTTACAGAGTCCTAGGGAATTCAGGTGATACCACTTTTCTGGGCAGTGTGACCTTTATTCATTGGCCAGTTATTTATTGAGTTGAGACTGTGCTTGGTTCGAGGGACACAGCAGTAAGAAGACAACTCTTTCCATCACGGAGCTTGCACGGTGGCAGAGAAGTCACCAGATAAGGAGTCACACTGTGATGCACTTTGAAAGGGGCCATGTGTGGGCCCAGGTGAGTCACAAGGGGCTGATGAAGGGATATGTCAACTGAGGCCTAAGGGCTGCTGCTGTGGATTTGGATTTGTGGGCCATTGGATGTATGGCAGCAGGGAAGGGAGGGATGCAAGGAGGGACAGGGATACATGAATGAACGAGTATCTGAATGAATGAATGAACAAATGCAGGAGGGCTGAGTTCCTTGGGTTGGTCATATGGCTCTCCAGGGTCCACAGTCCTGTTCCTCCACTTATGCCTCTTTTTTTTGGTATTAAAAAATTTTTTTTTTCAATTGCAGTTTCCATTCAGTATTATTGTGTACTAGTTTCAGGTGTACAGCTCAGTGGTCCGGGGTGTCTGCCCTGCAGCCCGCGGGCCATATGCAGCCTAGAGTGGCTGTGAATGCAACCCAACACAAAATCGTAAATTTACTTAGAACATCATGAGATTTTTTGTGATTATGTGTCATAATGTATTTAATGTGTGGCCCAAGACAACTCTTCTTCCAGCACAGAGACGCCAAAAGGTTGGACACCCCTGGACAGTCATGTACTTTATAGGGTGGGACCCCAATGTTTCAAGTACCCGCCTGGCCCCACACGTAGTTACTATGTTTCCTGTGCTGCACTTTACACCTCCACTCACTCCTCCGTAGGCTCCCTCATCACAGCCCCCTGGCCCCTCCCTCAGGTGAGCAGAAAGAAGATGATTTGCTCCCCCCCCCACTCTGTTATCGGGCACGATGTAGATACTGAGCAACGCATTGCCAGAACATCATGCTTTGTTTTTGCCAGCACTCCTTAGGGATCAGTCACATGGACTCTTTTGCTGGGGGTGGATTAGGCGGTTTAGGGGAAGTGGTGGTTAACAAGGGGGACCGGGAGATGGAAGACAAATGAGGCTGAGAAACTTCAGCCTGGAGATTCATTGCAGGAAGGAAGAGGGGCGGCAAACCAGTGTATTTAAATGTCAAGAAAGGGAAATAAATAGTGGAAGAGCCTCCTGTTAGTGGGACATAAAACTTCATTTCCCATTAATAGTATTCGTGAACCCTATGCTTCACTGAATCAAATTACTCAGCCCACTGGTATTTATTCTTTTCTCACTTCTCTTCTCTGCCAGTCCCGCCTACTTTTGCCTGCTCTGTTAAGTTGTACTAGTATCACTTCCTTTCTGCTGTCTTCGCTGCCGTCTCCTCAATGCAACCAAAGAAACCCACCTCCTCTCTCAACCCCCATAGCTCCTTGTAGCTCACTGATCACTTTACTTGAGTTCTTTATGTGTTTTACTTTTGAGATACTATGTACTTGTTGACATGGCCACTATGTCGTTCATTCTCCTTGAGAGTGAATCGCCCAGTCCAGTCCTTGCAACGCTTGTTGAGTGAATGACGAAAGCTTCCTTTGGTACTTATGTTGAGCCAACCCAAGGTGGCCTATTTTTCATTTCTGCCAATGAGGACAAGTTGTCTCAGAGTGTGTGGCTTCATGCCTCTCAGGTTTCAGTTGTAAGATTGAAAGTTCTCTTGGTGAGATTGAAAGCCTGTCGATGGATCTGAGAAGCTACTGAAGGATCAGGAAGGGTCCTCTGAGTCTTTTTTGGTGCTTTCTCTGGCTAGCAGCATACCAGGACCAGGAAATGTGGGAAGACAGTGGTATGCTCTGGAAAATCTATTGATTTATTTAAAAAAATTTTTTTAATAGTTCATTTTTTAAAAAGATTTTATTTATTTATTTTTAGAGAGAGGAGATAGGGAGGGAGAAAGAGAGGGAGTGAAACATCCGTGTGAGAGGGAAATGTCGATTGGTTGCCTCTCATGCGCACCTGACTGGGGGGCCCACTGAACCCACAACCCAGGCGTGTGCCCTGAGCAGGAATTGAACAGGTGATCTTTCACTTTGGGGACAATACCCAATGGAGCCGTACTGGTCAGGGCAATAGTTCATTTCTTATGGTATTTGTTCCATTGCCATTTATTCCCTCTATACCCTCTTCCCCTCCACCCACCCGACTCCCCACCCCCACGATCACCACACTGTTGTCCGTGCCCATGAGTTCTTTTTCCTCTAAATTGACCCAGATGTGGCTGATAACTAGAAAGATTTTAGAAGGTTTCAACAGACTAACCAACTTGAGCTCAAGATTAAATACCTGAATTAAAAATGAATGCAGAGATTCTGAAAACCAAAGATTGAACTCAGTAAAGGCAGCATTTCTGGAGTATGCTTTGGCAACCTGACATCAATAGACAGTTTCATCCTGCCACAGTGGAGCGGGCTCAGAGACAAATCGGTACCTGTCGGTGGCGAGTGGTGGGGACGGGGTGGAGACCGTGCCCTGTGAGGAGTTGTTGGAGAGGAGCCGGTGACGTTTTAGACGTGGGTAGGACAGGAGAATGTTCCTGAATAGTTCAAACACTGTCGAGTTAAAATGGAACTAAACTTAATCATCATGTCATGAGGTTTTAAGCTACAGGAAATAAGATTTCAGCTCAAAATATAAAAAGTAACTTAGTAGACAGAGCTGTCTAAAGAAGTAATGAGTTAACTTGACAAACAATGAGCGCCCGGAAAGACCACTAGCCTGGAAGTTCTCACGGTGACTAATAATAGCACACACGGCCCCACTCTGCTGACTTGGGTCCTTGGCTGACGTCGCTAATGGATCGTGGTTTTTTTTCTTTGACTCGGAAAGGCCAAAATTTCTTCTCGGCACAGTGCTATTAACTTGGGGATGGCCTGTAAATCGAAATGCTTTTTCCATGCCTGGACTAGATGACATTTAAAGTCTGTTACAACTGGGAAAGACGACAATTCCAAGCTTTGTCAGTCCCCTGTGATAGCAAACCCGTGGTGTTTATGTCTTTTTTAAAGTATCACCAAGAGATATGAGTACACACGTACACCACCATACCAAATAAAATGAATAGTAATTCCTCAATATCATCTAATACCCAGTGTATATTCAATCTTACTTTGTTCTAATAGTCTGAAGAATATCTTTTTACACTTGGGTTGTACCAAGTTGATTTTTTTAATCCATGTATTGTGTCAGGCTGTTAACATGGACTATGTAACGATAGGATTTGGCCCAAGTGTATCGGTCCATTTTGCTTGCTCTGTCCAGTTCCAGGATGGAAGGGATGATACGTGACGATAAGACAATGAATCTCGAAGGGAGCGCTGTGCTTACGTTGGCAAAGAACTAACAGGGAAGGAAGGGATAAAACCATTTGAGCTACACTTTGGGTGACCATGGCCTCCGATGACCCAAGTAAGAAATAAGAGTCCGTGTCAACATTGTGTGATGAGGGGACTTTTTCAAACAACAACATAAGTTACTGACTGTAAACCTGTAATTTTAGTGTGTGTGTGTGTGTGTGTGTACAAAGTGGTCACCAATTAGTCTGATAAGCCTTTGTCACCGTGTATAGTTACACATTTTTTCTTGTGATGAGAATGTTCAACATCTACTCTTAATGACTTTCAAAGACGTAACACGGTATTTTTAACTGTAGTTCCCATGCTATGTATCCTGATGACTTACTTATTTTATAACTAGAAATTGGCACTATTTCTTTTAAAACTAAAATATATATTTTTAATCCACCCAGAGGGGTGCAATATGACTTTAATTAAAGAACTTCAAGTGATAAATTTAATATCTTCTCTAAATTTTTCTCAACTTCCTTGTGCCATGTCAAATTCCCCAACTATTAGAAATACAAACTTGATAGCACAGCCTTTTAAGTTCAGATTTTTTGTGTATTTTCCCTCAACTATGTGTATTTGCCTTTGTTTTTTCCTTTTCAAATGAAGAATTGGACAGGGGAATGAAGACCTGAGATGTTTTGTTAGCCGAGGGGCTTGGGCACCCCCTAGGTTAGACGGTCGGTAGGTGTGATGCCTGCTAACCTCTCACTGAGTGTTGCTGCGCAGGAATGCAGGCGCGGTGTGGCCCAGACTTTTTAAGTTTTAAAGAGAAAATACAGGAAATCTCTAAACTGTTAAATGTTGGTTCCAAAAAAACGGTCCAACAGTGTTCAGGCCAAAGAAAACACATCTCTGGGCCAAATCCGGCCTGCAGGCCACCGTTTCGCTAACCGTGGGTGAGATCAGCAAGTGTTCAGCAGTTAGAGTTTCTCTGGCTACCTGCTCCTGGAAATCTAAAGCGTGATCCTGAATTGAGGGCTCCGCTCCTCAAGTGTTGACAGCGCTTCTGCCTCCCTGGCCCTGGGGGCAGTTAATGGTCCCTTCACTGCTCTTAGAGGGGCGCTTTTTATCCTGAGCGTAGGTGCCCCACATCTCAGCACGTGCCTGGCATGCTGTCACACGCCCTGCTCCTTGTTGGACCACTGCCCAGGGTGTGGGGTCCTGGTTTGGGGGCCATGACTTGCGTCCCTGTAGATAATGATTCACGCACTCCAGATGGCCTTGAGCAGGCTTCAGCAATGCAGCTTCACGGTGGCTGAAATGTGCGAAGGCAGGTCTGGTTAACCTCACTCCTAATTACCCTCCGGATGTGCTCAGCAGCTTGAGGCGGCATTTCTCTTGCACTGGCCTTGAAGGCTGGAGGAGCAATCTTACAATGGTAACAATTTGCACCCTCCAGGCAACGGAGATGAGTGCTTTGGAACCATGGAAACATTCCAAGTATGAAGGCATTGTTATAACTGCAATTGTTAGGCCTTTTTGACAGCACAAAGAAAAATCTCACAATTAAAAGGGTGTACTTTGTAAGGGACTTGAGGATGTAAACATCTTCAGGATAAAAGATATGAATGGCTCTTTTTTCATATTAGATATTCAATTGAAAGGAGGCTATAAATGTGAATAAATGAGCTATATTATTCTTAGATGGAAAGAAAACCCAATTGTTTAAAATTAACATAGGAATTCAGTGCAACTGAATTGGGTGGTAGGATTTATTGGGGAAGTTTGACAAGATCATTCTAAACTTAATCTAGAGGAATAAATAATCTAGAGGAATAAACATGTGAGACTAGCTAGGAAACTCAAAAGTCAATGAGGAGAGAGGTTCACAAACTATATTAAACCAAATTGCAAAACTGTAGCAATGAAAACAGTGTGTTACTGGTACAGGAGCAGGCAGTCGGCTTCATGGAACAGGTTAGAGGGTCTGGAACTGGACTCACGTGCACATGGACGTTTGTGCTGAAGGAAAGGAAGCATTTGCAACCACCGGGGTGCGTGGAGCATTTACTAAACGGTGATGAGACAGCTCTGGCGAAAGTATAAAGCTGAACCCTTACCCAATTTCTTCCACCAATATCAATTCTAGAGGTAGAAAATAAAAATATGAAAGTAGTGTAATACAATAAAGTGGATGTGTTTTTGCAATCTTGGTGTGGGGCAGGATCTCCTTAGCATAATAGCCAAGATAAAGATCATGGTGGAAAAGGTGGCTACCTTTCATATATAAAGATAACACACTTTTATATATTAAATGGCCATAAACAAGGTTAGATAAGCTAGAGGTACGAGGTCTGTCCAGAAAGTATCCAGCCATGTAAAATAAAATAAAAAAAAAAAGAGACGTTTGAAGAAAATACAAGAAACATTGTGCATGGGACAATGATGCCTCCGTCCCCTCCAAAGTAGGCACCTCGAGACCTCACACAGTTCTCCCAGTCACCATCGTCTGCCCTGTCGTGTTTTCCTGAAGCTCATTTATGGTCTGAAATCTCTTCCCTTCAAAGATGATTTTAGTTTTGGGAAAAGCTGGAAATCACAGTGTGCCAAATCTGGGCTGTAGCAGGGCTGAATCACCTGGATGATTTGATATTTCGCAAAAATACTCTGCATGAGACATGATGCATGAGCAGGTGTGTTGTCATGCTGAAGCTGCCAATCACCAGTTGCCCATAGCTGCAAAACTTGACACAGTTCGTTGCTCTACTGGCTTAGTCATTTGGAGTGCAATGGCCACACAGTACACATGCTCACTCAACGGCATCCAACACCCCACTGACTAGTACAGTTTAGTTGTCGCTGTGCACACTCGCGCATTCCCGTCCACTCTCCTTGGCTGCCAGGTTACACTGATGTCGTGCAAACCGTTCTTGTTATATTAACGGTGGCTGGACTTTTTCTGGACAGATCTTGTATGTGCTTGTATATGTGGGAAAAGCGTTAATATTCCAAAGATAATAAAGAACTCTTGCAAATTATTTAGAAAAAGATAAACACTCAAATAGAGAAATGGGCAAAGGACATGCAGCGGCGACTCACCAAAGGAAAAATGTAAATAGCCAAAACATATATGAAGATATGTCTAGTCTCACCCTCATCTGAAATCTAAGAATTCATATAAAACAGCCACATAGTGTCGTTTTTTACCTGTCAGATCAGCAAAGATGAAAACAAAATCTCCAGGAGGGTGTAGATAAAGGGACATTCCAGTCTGTTTTTGGGGAGTGTAATTTGGACGGCCCTTTGGAGGGTGGTTTGGCAGGTTCTATCACACTTACCTGTGTGTGCCCTTGAACACAACAGCAAAAGGATTCCCGGGATTCACTCTGCGGGAAACCATTGTAAGTGTCTCTGTCTCCGCCTCCGCCTCTGCCATCTAAGCCTCTGTCTAATGCTTGTTGGGATGTGGTTTATAATAGTAGGAAATCGGAAATACCATAGTTTGTTTTTTTAGATATATTGCAGTACATCCATATGTGATATTAACATACAATCTTTAAAAAGGGTGATTTGTCTCAGTTTTTACTTATTACATATTTGTTAATAGGTAAATCTTCAAGAGATGTTGTTGAGTGGAACAGCCAGTTGTTAAACAGCATATATTGTGTATATATAAATATGAGAAGAGGTTTCGAAGAATATTCTCCAAGAAGTTAAAGATGATTGAATCTGGGTAGTAGGATTTTTGCTTTTTTTTCTTGAATCATTTATGTACTACTTATATTTTTTACAGCAATCATATGGTATGCTAATAAATAGTAAAAACAAAGGCATTTATATAAAATACACATGCAGGAAAGTCAGCAAGCCAGCTTCCCAACTCACTCACCTTTAATTTAAGGATATGACTTTTAAAATGTACTTACTGTGTTCGTCTAACTGTAGAGCATAGTCCAGTGGCACAGTGCTTATTACTTGTAGTGCAAGCAGAGGGGTGCTCCCATTTTTATTACATCGCTGGGGTCTTTCTCCTGGTATCAGCCAGAGCCAGAGAAAGTGGTGGTAGGAGCTGTTGCCATCTCGGCAGAGTTCTTGCCTTCTACATCATGCTTCCCCCTTTTGGAGGAATTTGGGGGGCTCCCATCTTTGATATTGAAGACTGAAGATGTGTATGGATGAGATTCTAGATGGCAATACCATAAAATTTCATGTCATTTTGCTTAGTATGTGAACCACATTTCATATAATAAATAATGGGAAAATAATAACATCTGTCACCATACATAGTCACAAATATTTTCCCCTTGTGATAAGGGCTTTTAAGATTTATTCCCTTAACGACTTTCAAATATGCAATACAGTATTGTTAACTATAGTTACCATCTTCTACATTAAATCTCCATGACATTTATTTTATAAATGGAAGTTTGTACATTTTGACCTCCTTCACCTCCCACCCACCACCACCAGTCCGCTCTCTGTTTCTGTAAGTTTTTTTTAAAGATCCCACATATAACTGAGATCATACAGTATCTGTCTTTGACTTATTTCACTTAGCATAATGTCCTCAGGATTCATCCATATTGTCTCAAATGGCAAGATTTCATTAGTTTTTTTCTATATCTTAGTTACTGTAAATAATGCTGTAATGAGGTGCATATATATGTTTTTGAGTTATTGTTTTTATTTTCTTTGGATAAATACCCAGAAGTGTAGTTGCTTGATCATATGGTAGTTCTATTTTTAATTTTTTGAGAAACCTCCATACTGTTTCCCATAGTGATATAGCAATATACATTCCCATCAGCAGAGCACAAGGGTTCCCCTTTTCTGTAGCCTCTCCAGCACTTACTATTGCTTGTCTTTTTGATAATAGCCATTCTAAAAGGTGTGAGGTGGTATCTCCTTGTGGTTTTGATATTCATTTTCCTGGTGATTAATGATGTAGAGCATCTTTTCATGCATCTTTTAGCCATCTGTATACTTTGAGAAAAATGTCTAGTCATATCTTCTGCCCATTTTTATTTTTAAAGATTTTATTTATTTATTTTTAGACAGAGGGGAAGGGAGGGAGAAAGAGAGGGAGAGAAACATCAATGTGTGGTTGCCTCTCATGTGCCCCCTACTGGGGACCTGGCCTGCAACCCAGGCACGTGCCCTGACTGGGAATTGAACCGACAACCCCTTGTTTCGCAGGTGGGTGCTCAATTTACTGAGCAACACCAGCCAGGGCTATCTTCTACCCATTTTTAAGTTGGCTTTTTTTTCCTGCTATTGAGTTGTATGAGTTCTTTATGGATTTTGGATATTAATCTCTTCTCAGATATGATTTTGCAAATATTTTCTTCCATTAGTAGGTCATCTTTTCATTTTGTTGAAGGTTTCCTTTGCTGTGCAAAACCTTTTTTAGCTGGATGTAGTCCATTTGTTATTTTTTTTGCTTTTGCTGCCTTTGCTTTTGGTATCAGTTTTAAAAATTCATTGCCAAGATTGATATCAAACAGCTTACTGCCTATGTTTTCATCTAGGAGTATTATGGTTTTAAGTCTTACATTCAGATCTTTAATTCATTTTGAGTTAATGTTTGTGTATGGTGTAAAATAGTGGTTCAATTTCATTCTTTTGCATGTTGCATGCCGAATTTTCCCAATGCCATTTATTGAAGAGACTGTCCTTTCCCCATTATATATTCTTGGCTCCTCTGTCATAATTTATTGAGCATATGTGTGGGGGTTTATTTTCAAGCTATTGTGTTGCCCTGATCTATGTTTGTATGCCAGTAGGATACTGTTTTGATTACTATAGCTTTGTAATATAATTTGAAAACAGGAAGTGTGATTGTTCCAGCTTTGTTCTTTTTTTTTTTTTTTACTTTATTGTTCAATTACAGTTGTCTGCATACTCTCCCCTCCCCTCCCCAGCTTTGTTCTATTTTCTCAAGATTGTTTTAGCTATTTGGGGTCCAAAAAATAATTTTTTATTGTTAGTTTCAATAAGGTTGAAAATCAACTAAAGCTTCCAGAAAAGTTCTCACTGTTTGGTTTTCTTTATTTCCTTTTACAATCAGAATATACTTATAATCAGAAACATTTTTTAAAGCTTTGTGGAAAATAGATGACTCATATTTTAAAAATGAATTGGGCAGAGACAGCCAAAATACCCAGATTATTCTTAAAAGGCATGTTTAAATTAAAAGGATATAAGGTATGTTTTAGATAAATTAGCTGTGCAGGACCTGATTTTTACCAAGGATATGTTGCTTTGGGTTTCAAATATTAAATAACTATATAATTATGACAGCCAGAGCACTTCCCAACTGTAGTTTTATAGATATACTATTACTGTAACTGACTCAAAAGGAAAAGAAATGCAAAGAGCTTAAATATGTGTGTTATATGCTTCATTATACATTTTCTCAGTCAATTTATGTTTTCCCCTGGAAAGGGTCTGAGGGATTCTGGTACCTGTGGTCCACCACCACCCTCTCTTTGCTGACCATGTGGGAAAAGAACAGCGCTAAGACACCATCTCCCTTCCTCTGGGAGGAGGGAGAGGAAGGGCTGACGTTGGAACTTGTAGGAAATGGCAGCTCTCCCGATCGCCAGTTCAGATGCTGTGTTTTTCCCTCCAGCTCGCACAGGTGCTGTTTTGTCATCAGTGCTTCGGGTAGATTTATATCTCGTGTCCTCACTTGCTTTGTGTACATGCCATTCCCCGTATTTAACACACACGTGCTGGGTTGGCTCTTCACCTCCTGCCCCCTCTCCCTTTCAAAGCAGAAGCACTTGGTGTTGGGAAAGACATATACTTTATTGGGGAAGCCAAGATAGATAAATACAGATTGATAACCCAGCTAGCAGGCATAACCTAATGGTTAGGCAGCGTTGTCCATTACTGGCTATTTTTCAGGGGCCCCCAATGTACAGAACCTCCTAAGGAAATAGGATCTGCAGTCACAGGCTCTGCAGGCTCAAGATACTCCATTTGGAAGAAATCTAGAGATGTCTGATATCCTTCCTCCCAATCTTTCAGAAATAGGTGGTAGTGGACTTTATTTTCAAAAATCTTGTTTTATTACAAAAAATTTTCAAACAGAGAACAACTATGAGCCCACCACTGAGATGGAACACATGTTAACACTTTGTAATATTTATTTAAAATAAAAACAAAGTAAAATTTTATAGATGTAGAGCCTTTCTCCAATAAACACACACGGCCCTGTGTCATTCATTGTTTGCACAAGCACCGCATTATCTGGGACGCCCTCCCTGGTCTTCCTGTGTAATATGCCCCCTTCATCAGCCTCTAAGCTCTTCTTGCTTCCACTTTTCACCACCTCACATCTACTGTGTGCTTCTTGTTTGTCTTCTGTCTGCCTCCCTCCACTGGCATGTCGGCTGTGTGAGAGCTGGGACGCGGCTTTGTTCCCACTGAGTCTCCCTCCTCTGCAGCGCGGCACAAACCAGGAACCCACGAACCGAGCCGAAGCCTCCGTAGGCTTCCTGACCCGCCACCTCCCTCCCTGCCTCTCTCCCCAGAGGGAACCACTGTCTGGTGTCGAATACAGGCTTCTCACCCTTGCCTTTAAATAGTCTAATTTTATTTATACCTTTAAATCTGTGTGCGTGCATTGTGTACATATATGCCAAAATAATAGATGGTGTTGTGGAACTTAAAAAACATTACATATGAAAACTGTTTATGTCTTCGGTAACTTGCTTTTTCTCACTCAACATTATGTGTTTGAGATTTATCTGCGTGAATACACAAATGTTTACTTCACATATTTCATGTTTCTAGAATAATCCTTCTAGGATTTTATCACAGTAGGTCTATTCCAGGTCAGAGCCTTTTAATAATGGCTATACCACCCTTCTTTCAAAAGGGGCTCCCTTAGTCTGACCTATGGTGACAATTGTACCAAATCTAGAAATGAGTTAGAAAAGTGGTTAAGATGGTAAAGTTTATGTTATGTGTATTTTGCCAGAATTAAAGAATGTAAAAACTTACCAAATTGTATACTTTGAAAAATTAAGTTAGAAGGGGAACCAAGTTGGAAAGTTCAATAAGGATCATACTCTTTGTGAAAATAAAATCAAGGTAAATGGTATTTTTAGAGAGTGAATTTTACTCAGCACCACTGAATACATTTATTTATATAATTCTTATTTTTCAAGGAATTTCAATATGTGGTTCATCCATATTACAAAACCCTCAATGACTTTTTTCTTAAAGGAGAAAACTAGAGAACTAGTATGTTGAGTTGCCCTAAAGGAATATTCAGAGTCCCTGGGTTTTGACAAGATTCTAAATGTCAGAGGAGTCTGGTTTTGCTGTGACGTGGCAGTTTGACTTCAGACAGGTACAGAATAACTGCAGTGCCTGGGTTTTCTTTGGGATACATTTAAATATGTTCTTTCTGAGCTTCCTAGTAAAAGAATACTTGTTAGAGGATGAAGTTTTATCTATAAAGCATTTTGTAGATTTTGTAGTATAATTGTAGTTATAACTGAAAAAGTTAAGGAAGATTTTACACCCCGTAATTTTGAATAATGACTCGATCATCCTTGGCTAAATGTGAAACTGTTCTAGAAACATCACATGATTGACCCTGTTTTGCATTTTGCTCATACAATGCCATTGGGGCTGTACAATGAGTATCTTGTTTCTGTAGATGTAGTCAGACTTTAGTGAGCTATTTCGCCATTTCAAAACAGGTCATGTTGCACACTTCCTAAATTTAATTGATATATTTCCTCAAACCCTATTACACTTGAATAGAGATCATATTTAAAACACTTGCGGCTGTTAAATTAACTATCTAACTATTGCTCTTTCACTCCTTCGATTCAATCAGCAGAGATTTATTGGGTTTTTACCATGTTCCCGGCACTGCGCTGGGGGTCTGGGGTGATAAGTTGAATAGGACAGGGTTCCTGTCTTCCTGGATCATATCATCAGATGCATGGATGCATCATTTCACCCAAAGTCCATAGTTTGTATTAGGATTAACTCTTGGTGTTGTACATTCTATGGGTTTGACAAATGTAATGAATGACATGTACCCACCATTCTAGTATCAAACAGAATAGTTTCACTGCCCCCAAAATCCTCTGTGCTCTGCCTGTTTATCCCCCCTCCTGTTTTATTGAAGTTTACATGTAACCTTAGAAAGAACAGTTTGCCTGACATGCAAAAGCAGCTCCAGCTAGACTGCCACGCCCAAGCTGTCCCAAACCCATTCTGGAATCACCGCTGACTGTGCTCACTCCTTTGGTCATCTGGGAGGGCTACTGTGTTTCGCACAAATGTGTGAAGTTTGTGTCAGGGTCTGTGGCATTAAATTCTGCAGTTTCCAAACCAATGAATGGGGAGGATGTGCTCACGACCCACTTGTTGGCCTCAGCGCTCCCTCTCCCATCACACTGGAGCACCCTCATCTGTACAGAGAGGTTGGAAGCCCCTGAACAGACCCGCCTCTGTCCTCCCTCGGGCTGGGGGCGTGTACGTCCCAGATGTCTGATTACAGCACAAACAGGCCCGCTCGCTTTTAGAGAAGCAAATGTTTTCTGTGTTCAACCGAGCTTATAAAATTTCATTAAGAAGCTAATCATTAGCCCTGATTAAGTAAACACTGAATGTCTGGCATGAATATTTTAACTTCCTATTTCCAAGCTGGCTCAACCTTCTCAAGGTTACTGGTTGTCAGCTGGGACCAATAATTTTTCAGTCACCTGTGCAGTTTTCCACCATCAGAAAAATCTCCTCTTCTCCCCTCATGCTAACTAGGGAAGAAACTGAGGCCCGTCCAGAGCCCCAGGCTCGTCAGAGGGGTTTTCTCTCACAGTTTAAATGGGGAGTGTCGTTGCTTCCTGCTCGGGTCCGGGCTGAGATGAACCTCTGCTTCTCCTGCTCATTCAGCTTGAAATTGCCACCATTCTCTATTCTTCCATATTTGCCTTTAAAAACATTTCCAGTTTTAACAGAGATCAGATTTCTTTTTACTGATACTAAAAAAATTATGAAAATGTGCTTAATATTAACCTTTAATCTTCAAATATAGGAAAGAACAAAAGAGAGATGTGCAAAGCTTAAAGCAGTAACGGTCAGTGACTTAGACGTTAATATCACCGTAGGCACAATGAATCAGAATGGTATTAGAGAGATTTTCTCTGAGGAAAAACACATTATGACATTTCCCAAAGTGTGTTTCTGAGTGTCCAGAACAAATCTGACAATGATTTAAGAGAGAGAAAAAAAGGTTTTGTGGCTAAATAAAATTGGGAAGTAGTTCTGCCAATTTCCTTGCATTTTAATGATTTACAATGCATGTTGCCACGTTAATGGTTTTGAGAATTTCTGCCATAGGAAATATGTTTAACCTCTTTGAACACAGTGTTTTCCAAAGTCATTTGGCTTTGAATGCCTACTATTTTATTTTATTTTATTTTATCCTAATACCTAGTACTGTCCCTCAGAACCAGCAAAATATACTTACACTTGGGATGTACTGTTGTAGAATGAGAGTCTCTAGAATAGTCTATGGCAGTAGTTCTTGAACTTGAGTGTGCCTCAGAGATTGTCACAGTACAGGTTGCTGGGCCTCACCCTCGCAGTTTCTGTTTTGGGAGGTCCAGGGTGGGGCCTGGGAACCTGTATGTCTTTCTTTTTTTTCCATGTGGGATATTGTGTTTATTCTTCCTTCACGTACAACCTTTTGTTTTTACTGTAGTTAAAAAGCGCCTGTTTATTTGCTTAGTTTCCTCTGCCTTTATCACGAATGCGTCCCTGTAACCTCCCCAATTATCTAGGTCTCCTCTCAGCACTCCCGTTATTCCTGGGTCATCTTTTCAGGGTGTCTGTCCTGCGTCTCTCCACGCTGGAGCTTGGCGTCCCGGGCCCTCCCACCTCACCTGGACCCCACATCTCCCCCTCTTGGTTTATTCCTTTTGTTTCCCGAGAAGGGTGTGTGGAAGATATTTTTGAGACTTTGCATGGCTGAAATGTCTTCCCTCTGCCTTCACTCTTTGCTGAGTTTGGATGGGCACACAAGTGAAGCAGGAAATGGTTTTCCTTCAGAAACGTGCCAGCATTGTTTCATCAAGGTCTGCCTTGTTCCTGTTGAGAAGTCAGATGTCAAACTCATTCTTGATCCTTTGAACACAATCTGGCTTTTCCTCTTGGAAGGCACGAGTGGAGCAGGTTTGGGAAGAAAGAACAAGAGAGGGAAGCCTGAATGCCAGGCACCTGGATCTCACCATGCCTGATGCCAACCCTGTCCCCAGCTTGCCAGCTATATGAGGCAATAAGCTCCTCTCTGCTGCACCACTTTGACTGAGAACCTGTATTTCTATTATGTTCCTAGGCAATGCTGCTGCTGCTGATTGGGGACCATGCTTTGAGAACTACTAGTCCATGGTCAAACGGAAAGGAAAATGAAAGTTCTGGGGTGGGGGTGGGGGTGGTACTAAAGATGGGCTGTTATATAGCGTGCAAGTTAACACACTCACTCAGCGTATAGGGATTGAACCTGCTGTGTGCCAGGTGCTGGAGACGCATCAGCGGTGGACACAGGCCTGGTCTTTGCCTTCAGGAGCTTACAGTGTGGTGAAGACAGTTGGTAGACAGGTAACAGAAATGAGACCATAGGTCCATGTAAATTGAGAAGACTGCTGTGGAGGAAAACAAGTGATACTGCACAAAAGGTGGTCGGGAAAGATCTACTGGGAGCGGTGGCGGTGGCATTTGATCTGAGACTGGCCATTAGAAACTGGGGGCCATGAGAAGATGGGGTTAATGTTTCAGTTTACATAGACAGGAGCAAAGGCCCTGAGGGACTGGGGGAGAGAGTGACAAGTTCCAGGAATTGAAAGGAGGCCAGTGTGGCTGGGGAATGGTGAGTGAGAGAGAGAAACGGGAAGACAAGGAGATTGAAGGGGAGATAAGGAAGGGCCAGGTCATCAGGGCTGAGAGAAGATTTCAGATCAACCTAATGCAAAAGGTTCTGGTGAATATTTTAAAAAGTCAGTCTGGGTGTTGGGCAGGAAGTGTTGTGAGGGCAAGAATAGAAGCTGTGTGAACAGCAGGAAGACCATACCTGCCGCGAGGGGTTGAAATGATGTACCTGGAGTTGGGCTGTCAGCTGTGAATCAGGGCTGCTGTGCACTTATGAGAGAGACTTGGTAGATGACCCAGGATTTGATGAGGGATTGAATGTGAAGGGGAAGGAATGTGAGGTGGGATGTGAAGAATGACTCCTGGGCTTCTGGCTTGAGCAATAGGGAAGGGGAAGAGATGTAGGGAAAGGAGAAGGGGGAGACAATTCATTTCTGGGAGAGGGAATAGAACTAGAGATTACTTTTCTGGGGACAGTGAAGTCACTATAGCCACCATTATCCTGCAAATGTAGTAATTGACTGCGAGTACACAAAAGAAATGGTGTTGGGGTTTAATAAATACTCCTATTAGAGACTTGCCCTATATATTGTATGTCCATGACTGCCTAGTTGTCCTGAATTAGAAAACAATAAGGCCATTTAACATTAAACATAATGTCTTTTGCTGATAATTCAGAGAGCACTTCAGAATCACACAGAAACTGTTACTATTGCTGTGTAACAAACGCCACAATTTAGTGGCATAAAAGAGCCATTTTATTATGCTCATGGATTTCATAGGTTGGGAATTCAGATAGGGCAGAGCAGCATAACTTTTCTCTGTTCCACAATGTTTGAGCTCAGCCGAAAAGACTCGTCAGCTGGGAGGACGTACAGATGGGGGCTGTGGTATCATCTGGAGGCGTCTTCACTCACGTGCCTGGCAGTAGATGCTGGCTGTCGGCCCGAGCACCTACACAGGGCCTCTCCACAGGCCTGGCCTGGGTTCCTCAGAGCAGATGCCTACAGGGTAGCTGAACTTCTGACATGGAAGTTCAGGTCTCCAAAGGTGAATCATCATTGCAAAGATCTTGAATCTCTAAATTACATGGAACAGGTAACTCAATGCATGTTCTGCTTAATAGAATGCTAGATAATAAAGATGACTGTGCTCAGCATGCTGCCGTGGGGATAGTTTGACTTGAGGGAGGAAGAGCCCTGTGAAGGGAAAGAGCCGACTGTTTTGCATTAAACCATATGACAAGGATATTCTGACCTTGACTGTGAGCCAGTCATGTAGTAAACAAGTATTTTGCCAGTCTCTTCCGCCCGCCCAGCCCTGAGAAGTGAAGCAACTGAGGACAGTTCATGTAAATCAGATAATATGAGGATGTTCATAAACTAGAACATATATGAACAGGTTTGAATTATTAAAAAACATTACCTGAACACAGATTTCCCAAGACCTGTTCTGGTGGGCTTCATGAACAACGATGCACAGTGCCTCCTTCAAGTGTAGAGATTATTCTTTTTCTTTTTATTAAATTTGTTGGGATGACATTGGTTAATAAGATTATATAGGTTTCAAGTATACATTTCTACAATACATGATCTTCATATTACATTGTGTGCCCATCATCCAAAGTCAAATCATCTTCTGTCACCGTGTTCGGCCCCCTTTACCCTCACCATCCCCTTAGCCCCCTTCCCTCTGGTAACCACCATACTGTTGTCTGTGACTATGAGTTTTTGTTGGTTTTTCTTGTTGTTCATTTGTTGCTTTCAGTTTTATATCCCACATATGAATGAAATCATATGGTTCTTATAGAAATTATTTTTGATGTGGATTTTGGGTCGGCTTTGATGCTTGGAAGGCACCAGTCTGAGTTGGATGGTCCAGCCCAAAGATAAAATCCTTGATCTAAGGAAGTAGATTCCCAAAAAGGGGAGTACAGGCATCCCAGGAAATGTGCAAGATGATCCACTGGGAGGCAATGGATTACTTACTTCTGTTTCTTAAAAACATGTCAAAGTATGTTTTTGTATGCATCTTATGCACATTAAATATGATAACACAGTAGTGGGTGTATAAAATTTATGAATGACTGGTTAAGTAAATAATTTCATGCTCAAAAAGTTGTCTTTTTGTTGATAGGGCACTGTTTGAACAGATGTCTTATCACATTTATTCCTTGTAGCTAATGCTTTTCAAACTTTATTATGCATATGAATCACCAAGAGAAACTTGATTTTTCTCAGCTAAATGCAAGAAAGATTAGAATTTGGGGAATTAGTTCACACTATTTAAAGTGAGAAGAGACTGTTTTATAAACTAAAATGCCATATTTATTCTTTTCCAGTAGCTTGAAAACCAGACCTATCATTTATACATGTTATGCTTTTATCCTTGGACAAAGTAATTTCTCTCATGATACAAAGTATCCTAAAAGAATTGACTTAATGAGTTTAAATTGAAAAGATAATTAAAGTTGGAAGAATCACAATACCTGATATCAAACTATGCTACAAGGCCATAATAATCAAAACAGCATGGTACTGGCATAAAAATAGACATATAGATCAATGGAACAGAATAGAGAGTCCAGAAATAAACCCATGCTTTTATGGTTAATTAATATTTGACAAAGGAGGAAAGAACATGCAATTATGTAAAGATAGTCTATTCAGCCATGGCTGGTGTAGCTCAGTGGATTGAGCACGGGCTGGGAACCAAAGGGTCCCAGTTCGATTCCCAGTCAGGGCACATGCCTGGGTTTCAGGCCAGGTCCCCAGTGAGGGCCATGTGGGAGGCAACATACATTGCTGTTTCTCTCCCTCTCTTTCTCCCTCCCTTCCCCTTTCTCTAATAATAAATAAAAAAAATCTTTAAAAAAAAGACAGTTTATTCAATAAATGGTGTTGGGAAAGTTGCAAAAAATGAAACTAGACCACCTTCTTACACTATATACAAGTACAAGAATAAATTCAAAGTGGATTGAAGACTTAAATGTAAGACTCAAAACCATAAAAATCCTAGAAGAAAGCATTGACAATAAAATCTCAGACATTTCTTATAGCAATATTTTTTTCTAATATATTGCCTTGGGCAAGGGAAGCAAAAGAAAAAATAAGCAAATGGGACTACATCAAACTAAAAAGTTTTTGTACAACAGAAGAAACCATTAACAAAATGAAAAGATACTCCACTGAATGGGAGAACATATTCACTGAGGATAACATCTGATAAGGGATTAATATCCAAAATTTATAAAGAACTTACACAACTCAACACCAAAAAAATAGACAATCCAATTAAACATAGGCAAAGGACCTGAATTGACACTTTGCCAAAGAGGACATGCGGATGGCCAATAGATGTATGAAAAGGTGCTCAATGTCACCGATCATCAGAGAAATGCAAATTCAAAACCACAATGAGATATCACCCATGCCTGTCAGAATGGCTGTCATCAATAAATCAGGAAACAATATGTGTTGGCGAGGATGTGGAGAAAAGGGAACCCTTGTGTGCTGTTGGTGGAATGCATATTGGTTCAGCCACTGTGGGAAGCAGTATGAAGTTAACCTCAAAAATTAAAAGTGGAACTACCTGATGACCCAGTGATTCCACTCCTTGGAATATATCTGAAGAAACCAAAACACTAATTTGGAAGACCATAAGCACCCTTAGGTTCATAGCAGAATTATTTACAATAGCCAGGATTTGGAAGCAGCCCAAGTCTCCATCAGTAGACAAATGGATATAAAAGCTGTGGTACATTTATACAATGGAATACTACTCAGCTATAAAAAAAAGAAGGAAATCTTTTCTTTTGTGACAGCATGGATGGACCTTGAGAGTATTATGCTAAGTGAAATAAGCCAGCCAGAGAAAGACAAATACCATATGATTTCACTTAAATGTGGAATCTAATGAACAAAATAAACTAACAAACAAAATAGAAATGGACTCATAGATGCAGAAAACAGACTGACAGCTATCAGAGGGGAGATGGGTTGAGAGCTGTGTGAAAAATGTGAAGGGATTGAGCAAAAAGAAAAAACAACCTCACAGACCCAGACAACAGTGTGGTGGTTGCCAGAGGAAAAGGGGGTGGGGGAGGTAGAAGAAGGTAACGGGGTAAACGGTGATGGAAGGACACTTGGGTGTGGGTGGTGAACACACAATACAATATACAGACGATGTGTTATAGAACTGTGCACTTGAAACCTGTATAATTTTATTAATCTGTGTCACTCCAATAAATCCAATAAACATTTTTAAAAAGAAAAGACAATTTTTGGTTTCTAAAGAGTATTTGCAAGCACACAGGGCAGCCTCATGGTGGGTGCCCTTGGGACGAAGCATGGAATAGTGGGTGAAAGGGCAAGCTCTGGTGACCAGACTACCTGGGTTCCAGTGCACCAGCTTACTGTGACCTTGGACTAGGAAATTAGTTACTGTATCTCTGTTTCCCCATCTGTAAAATGGGGATACTCGTAGTTCCTACACATTCTGAGCATAGTCCATGGAAAATGCTTAGATCAGGGACTGGCACATGTTAAGAATCCAATCAATGTCAGTGATTCTTCTCCTAAGGATGTTTTTTTCTAAAGAACTTGATTTTTGTCTAGACATTTTCTTATGTACCATCCCCTTTTCAATATTCCTCAGTTTCATTTGGTGCCTTTTTCATTTCAGTATTTTTAGCTCTTCATAGAATAGGGATTCTTACTCACTTACCTTTGTATCCCGGAACCAATCACAAAGCCTGCCTCCCAAGAACCACCCACAACAGTTTCTGGCACAGCATGTATCTCAGAGCATGCCATTGAGCTGCGGTTTATTTGGTCCAAACTGTATTGCTCTGGGCCAAAAGCATGAGCATACTTAGAAAAGTGCAGATCCTAGGTGCCAACTCAAAAGCCTCGGGAGTCCAGCAGGCAGAGCCAGAGTGTAAAGAAGGTGCCGAGGATGGGAGTGTGTTGGACTAGAATGTTCATGCCCTTGTAAAGACTTTCTAGTTTGGATGTTAACAACTTCTGTGCTGGCCAGACAGAAGGCCTCTGGGCAGACTTGAGGTCCAATTTTTGAGCCCTGGTATAAGTTCGGTATAGGTTAAAACTTACCAATATATGTTTGTTGATTCTACTAAAGTATGAACTTAAGGCAAGAACAACATCATTTCTCTTTGTCTCAAATTCCTCTTCCTGGCCCATGGTAAAAATTATTTTAAAATTCTTCTGTTCATTTCATAAAATGAGTCAAATCATTTACATTATCACTGTGTCATTGGAAGTGTATTTTCTAAAGTAAGTCCAAGTTTAAATGCTGCCACGTGTGAATAGATGCTCCTAGTTACTATGAAACATTTCCTTCATCAGTTAGGTTGTAGGGTGGATGGTTCCAGATGCTGTGTATGGCAGCAACGTCTCTTAGCAGCGATGCTTCCACAGATTGTACTCATGGGAAACTCTAGCAATTGGCTAATTTGTCCATTGTCTTTCAGACACACTGCATTTTCTGAGCTTCTGTAGTGTGGGGGGCTCTTCTTACATTTGGCCTCCTAGTTACCATCTCTGCTTGCCCACAGGAAATGAAGTACATGGTGTGACCTAGTCACTCTGGTGCGCGCTCACACCACCTTTCTGTCACCCCAGCAATTACAAGCGGCTGTAGCAGCAGTTAGATTTTGTTTGCTAAAGATGAAAGTCTTGTCTGGTCAGCTCCCCCCACCAGGTGACACCTCCCACAATGCTGAGCATATTTTGATTTCTTTCATCCGGTCGTGTGCATCTCCAGTCACAGACCGTACTAGAGAGGATGTTTATCTGGCCCTTGGACATATTTCCCTTTCTCCTGTGAGGATGGTGCCATCTTGATTACCCTGGAATTTTAGGAGAGACTAGGTAGGACACCTTATCCTTCCCCATCTCGGTTCCCACCTCTTTTTCTCTCCCTGTTTCCACCGACCAGCAAGAATGGGTTGTTGGGGAAAGAGTAAACACATGCGTGAAATGATACAGGGCAACATTTGTGGAGTGCTAACTGTATACTAGGCACTGTGCCCAGAGCTGCATTAGCGTCATTTCATTTTGTCTCACAAATCCCCAGGAGGCAGTACTGTTATGGTTCCCATTTCACAGACAAAGAAATGGAGGCTTATAAGAGGGTCCAGTAACTTGCCTGAGGTCACTATGGCTCTAGGTGGCAAGGCTGGGATTTGGACCCGGTCCTGTGCCTCCAGAGCTCACTGGGTTGTACTGCCATGGTCAACATGGCTAAAATCCAGGGCAGAATCAGCTAAGTACAAACCAAGTCCAGGCACCACAGAGGGAGGGACTACTTTGGAGAGCAGTTGCTGGGAGGGCCTGTGGGAGGTTGGACTCCTAAAGTAAGAGATCTTACGGTGAAGGAAATGGCGAGGGCGATTCTGACTACAAGGCAGGCCTGCTGAGCTGAGGCCTGGTACAGGTAAAGCCAGTGCCCTGGGGCTGAGAGGGGTCCCTTGGCGTGGGAAGGGGTTGAAAGGCATGGTGCCGGTGGAGGAGAGCTGCAGGAAAGGGAGCAGTGGGAGCTGCAGGAAGACCTGCTTCCCCCGCCCGTAGAATGTGGGCTGAGATCTCCCAGCCAGGGGAGGAGATTAATCACCACACATGCTCAGCGTCGAGGCAAAACCTGCCTTTACTTCTTCCATTAAAGAGACGGCACTGTGCGGGAGGGCTCTCCTGAGAGCTGCCCTTCAGCCGGGGGAAGTGCATGATCTGCCTGACCCCACAGTGTGGCCTGGAGAACAGAGGGAGAGGCTTCCTGTGTCAGGCCTGCCCCGGAACTCAGGAACACAACAGCTGTGCTCCCCTCCCTCCCACTTCAGCCCTCTCCTCCCCATGCCCTTGACCTTGTGCTGACAGAGAGTTGTCCTGCTACCCAGACACAGCTGGTGGCTTCTGAGGCCTGACCTTCAGTGACCTGAGGTATGTACAAAGTCCTCACTCAGCCAGGCTGGAAATAAAGTCCTTTCTTACCCTCTGAATAAAAATTTCCCCTGGAACTCTTAGTCCCAGCCAAGTGATATGGCTGATTTGGTTGTGGGTATTTTTTTGAAAATCCAGTCTTATCGGAAATTCTTGAGGAACTGAGAAAAGTTAGATACCACTTGTGGCCCTCCTTCCTTTTCTTGTCCTTTACAAAGCACTGGTGTGTGACTTCGGCCAAGTCATTAACTCTCTGAGTCAGCCTCGATCCCTGTCCTGTAAAACTGGGATAACAATACCTGTTTGGTCAGTCTCGCTGGGTTTTCTTAAGACTCCGCTGATGCATTGTGTGAGTAGCACTTTGGCAGCTCCAAGGAGCATGACACAAATTACGATGTCCCTGTGTTTAGTCACAAACATAATGTTTTGTCATTTGCAAAGAAACACATTTACATACAATTTTTTATTTTTTTAAATGTCAATTATTTAAAACCTGTTATAAGATAATTAAGGCTCTGGACAGGAAATAGTGTCCAGCACTTTACTACCATCCATATTTATATGTAATATTTAAAACTAGCTCTTGTTAGAGATCTGTTTTTTTAATAGGAAATTGTTTGTTATTTACAAAAGAATTTTGTTTTCTTGTTTCTAAATTGCCTTACCTACAAGTCTTGAAATACAGGCAAAAAAAGAAGAAAGTGAAGAACACCCATAAAATTACTCATCCAGAGAATAATCATTCTTAACGTCTTGGTGTATTGATCCAATCTGATATCTTATGTCCACATAACTACACTGGTGATTTTTATTATCAGTATTACATGTAAACTGTTTCTAAAATATCCACTTGGAGGTTGAAAAAAAACTTAATAAAGAGATACTAATCATTTTAGTTAAGATGATTTTCTGTCGAGCATAGAATTTGTTATTGTAAGCTTTTGCTTTGATTCCCCTCACCTCCTAGCCCCAAAAGAGAGAGCGAGAAAAACACCCAATAATCGAGCGTTGTTGTATTCAGAATGGATGTCTCCTTTCATGCCACACTCTTTCTTTCGGCGATTTCTAACACTGTATGTGGGTGTCCGCTCTTTGCTGACCACTGTGATTAATCTGATATCAGTTTACTGGAGTAAATAGCCCACTGGAGTCAACAGGGCAGGACTCTTTGAGGCTCCATGAGAGCCGGGACCTGCCTCCCGAATGCTGCTGCATCCTGGGACTGGGCGCGATGTCTGGCACGTAGTAGGCCCCAGTGAATATTTGGTCATTTGTATGAATGAAAGGGTCTGCCAATGCCATTAACAGCAGTGTGACTTTGGGCCAATTAGTTAAACTCTCTGGATGTCTCTACTACCCTTCTGGTTCAAATATTTCATAATTCCGGGCTTCCCTTTCTGAGATTTTGATTCTGACACTGTGTGGTCACTTACCTGATGACAAATTTTCACCATCACTACCCCTTAAAGGCATGAAATACGAGCAGCTGACTCCTTTAAACCCTTTTGTCAACAGGAGATGCCTTTCCAATGATATTTTTTTTTTAGTTATCTGCCTTTTGTATTAGACATCTATGTTTGTTGAATAGATTGTTTACTGAACTAATTAAAAGAGACAGTGAGCCCTGGCTGGTGTGGCTCAGTGATTGAGTGCTGGTCTGCAAACCAAAGAGACAGTGAGCCTGGGGTGGGGCCCTAACTGAAAGTAGACATCCCCTTAATTGATTAACTCATTGGAACCAAGGGCGGTTCCAGTCTGTGTTCTTCCTTAAATATCTTTCACCGCAAAACCGATTTTCTATTAACAAGAGTTATGGTTTCTTCATGAAAAACTATTTAACAAATGCCTTAACTTTAAAGGCACTGCTTCTTAATACACTTGGGATGCTGCACAGAATAGCTGTGACCGTGATCAACTTCGAGGATGCAGGGGTGGTGGCGCCCTCAAGTCCTGCTTTGCCTTTTATCAGAGGCTCCTGACGGCTGTCTTTGCAGTGGCTGGATGTATAGCCCCGTTTGTTTCGCTGGTGACAAAGCACAGGCCTGTTGGCCAGTTTTCTGTTCTGTAGGCCTAGATAGAGCACTGTCAATGGTATCCTTCTCCACGTTCTGTTTCCACGGACTCTCAAGAAGTGTCCCTGGCCAAACGATAACAGGCCAACAGACCAAACAGCTGGTACTCCATCGGCTTCCCCAGGCAGAGACTGCTGCCAAAGGCTCTGACGCTCGGGGATTTCTGAGCGGTGTGGCAAGAGCCCAAGGGTCCACTGGTAATCCACTGCTGACATGCTGCAGGTTACACATAAACCACTCACCTTCCCGTGTAACTTTCTAGATTTCTTTTCTCCAGTCTTACTCAATATGCATTTACCAGAGGTTTCATTTAGGAAGTGCAAATGTTCTAGCCACAGGGGTGTCCAGCCTTTTGGCATCTCTTGGCCACATTGGAAGAGTTAACAGTTGTCTTGGGCCACCCATTAAATACACATTAAATACAGACACTAATGAAAACTGATGAGCAAAAAAAGATTTTAAGTAAATTTATGGTTTTGTGTTGGGCCGCATTCATAACCACCCCGGGCCGCTTGCGGCCCACGGGCCATGGGTCGGACACCCCTGTGGGGGTTTTGAAGAGAACTCTTGCTTGTGCCTATTTTAAAAGCATATAGGCTTTAATGCAACACTCCATGTTTTTGCAAGAACTTTACTTTTGTGTTCATACCTGAGTAGGACATAACATGAGTTACCTCGTTTCTTTTCATGAGTTCTCCTCTGAACTGAATTTGCCATGTTGCCTAGGTATATTTTCTTAAAACTCTTAAATATGCCTTTGTTGTAGTAGATGAGAGGTTATGTTTTATTTGCTGCATATGTTTGACATACAATATACTAGACATACTGAAAGTGCACAATTAGTAAAATTTTGACCTCTTTACCTTTGTGAAACTGTCACCGCAATTAAGACAACGATTACATCCATCGCCCCGGCAGAGCTTCCTCGTGCCCCTTGGTAACTCCTTCCCCCCATCCATCTGATCTCTCCCCCAGCCTCCTCGGGCAACCCCGGCCTGCTCTCTGTACATCAGTTTGCATTTCCTGGAATTTTATGCAAATGAATTCATACAGCAGGTACTCTTTCTTTGCCTGTCTTCTTTCACTCAACATAATTATTTTGATTCATCCATGTTGTGACATAAGCAATAGTTCATTTCTTTTAATTGCTGAGTAGTGCTTCATCAGCTGGAAGTACCACATTTTTTTTTTCCATTTACCAGTTGATGGGAAACTGGATCGTCTCCAATTTTGGGGCTATTACAAATGAAGCTGTCATTAATGTTTATGTGCAGGGTCTGTGTGTGGACGTATGCCTTGATTTCTCTTGGGTAATACCTAAGAGTCGACAACCTGGATCGTATAGTTGGTCTGTAGTTAACTTTCTAAGAATTCACCAAACTGTTTTCTGAAGCAGTTGTACCATTTTACATTCCCACCAGCGGTATATGAATATTCCAGGTCCTCTGCATCCTCATAAACACTTCATATCATCAGTCCTTTTCATTTTAGCTATTTTAGTAAGTACGCAGTGTGATTTTGATTTGCATTTCCCTGATGATTAATGATGTCGATCATTACTGTATGTGCACGATTGCTACCTGTACATCTTCTTTGGTGGAATGTCTGTTTAAGCCTTTTTAACTGAGTCGTTTGCTCTCACATTAGAGCATTTTGCATATGTTCTAGGTAGAAGCCCTTTAATACATTCTTTAAAACATTGTCTTCCAGTCTTTGGCTTGTCTTTTTAGTCTCTTTACAGTGTGTTTTGACGAGCAGAAATTATTAATTTTGATGAATTATAATTTATCCATTTGTTCTTTTATGGCTCACGCTTTGGTGTTATAGCTAAGAAATCCTTGTGTAACCCCAAGTCACAAGGGATTTCTCCTGTGTTTTCTTTAGACATTTTATAATTTTAAGTTTTACATTTGGTTTTATGATCCATCTTGATTTAATTTTTGTCAAGGGTGTAAAGTCTGGGTCAGAGTTCATGTGTGTGTGTGTGTGTGTGTGTGTGTGTGTGTTTGCTTATTATGGATATCTAATCATTTTAGTGCCATTGTCAACAAGGTTACCCTTCCACCTGTGAACTGACTTTTGAAATTCATGAATGTGTGTTGTCCATAGATGTGTCTTTGCCCCAATGTCAAGTTGTCTTGATTACTGTCGGGTGTCTTCAACTCAGGTGGTGTTCGTTCTCCAACTTTGTTCTTCTTGCTTGCTTAGACTTTTTACTTGGGAGAATCTTGTCCTTGGGTCCACAGTATTAGGGCAAGAGAACTAACTGAAATGAACAATAACTCTGATTTCGTTTATCAAGGCTTGTAAGCAGTCAGAGAATCAGCAAGAACATGAACACTGGCATCAGATCTGGTTCTGAATCTTGGTTCCACCACTTACTGGCTGTGTGACGCTGGTCCAGTTACTTGTCATCTCAAAATCTCAGGCTCCTCAAAGATAAAATGGGAGTGATAATACTTATCACTATTGTTTTAAGGATCAAATTAGAAAATATTAAATCTCTGAAATAATTTTTGCTTACCATATATTTAAGTTTAGAAAATTAGTGCAATACAAGTATCCAGGATTTAGTTATCTAAGGCAGATATAATAAAAATTTCTTTGGCATTCTAATTTATTTTATTTTATTTTCATTTGAAAGTCTTTTAAGCAATCCTGGTTTAGTTCAAGAATTAGATATAGTTTTGAGATTTGAACATATTATTTTATCGTTAGGTATAGCAAAATACACTAGTATTTCTCAAACGTCTGTGTTACATTCAAATGAATGGATTAAAATACCAACAGAATGATGGTTGAATAAAGTTGTTTGATGGTGGGGGTGAATAGGGGCAGAGATTTGCTATAACCTTTGAGGCATAGAAAATTCCAGCAAGGAAAATCCAGCTCCATGGAATAATGCGTGCATACACGAAAAACTCTTAATGATGTAAATCTAAATTTTTCTCTTATGGTGACTTGGAGTAGACATTGATTTATCTTTGCTGTGTCTAAGTGAAGGCATACTTTGAAAGTTGGATTGAAAGTTGGACTAAATAATATTTAAAGACTCCACACATCATAAGAAAAGGCTAATAATTGAATGTAGAACTGAGTAAAGAATTTGTACAGGCAGTTTGAGGTTGAAGAAGCCAGAACTTTTAATAAACATATGAAAAGAATCTTAGCCTCACTTGTACTTAGTGAAATACCATGCCATCTACATCATATTGGCAATGGATAATAAGGTTGATAACATCAAATACTGGCAAGGATGTGGGGAAAAGGACCTAATATGTGGCTGTGGGAGTGTTAATTGGGAAAACTAGTTTTGAAAGCTAGTTGACAGTACCTAATAAAGTCAAATGTGAGTATATCTTTTTCTTGGTATCTGTGCTAGAGAAATTCTCAGACATGCACAGGGAGGCATATAGAAAGATGTACATTGCAACACCATTGGTAATGGTGAAGAATTGGAAACAGCCTAACCTACCTAATTTCTCTCTCTCTCTTTCTTCAAGTTATTTTCTGAACCATTTGCAAATAAGCCACAGTATTTGTGACACCTGACCCCTAAATCTATTTTTAAAGCAAAGTTCTGAAGTGGCTACCGAAAAATGTTAACATGTTTGATTTTTCTGGTAGGAACACATAGATCTGTCATTTTCTGTTTGTCTATATTTGTGAGATGCGAAAACTGGAAAGAAAAATGAAAAATTTAAAAAGAAACGTGATATTTGTTTTTCTCCTTTGATATCTTCTTTTAATCCTCCACCTTAAAACCAAATGTCTTTCTTATTTGCCCTGTTTGACTTAAATCTATTACATGTCTTTGGCTCTTTTCCTCCCATGATTTGAAGTATCTCCGAGGGACCTATTTTGTGTTCTGCGTGTCTTTAGACATCTCCTTGCTTAACTCTGTGGTCACATTAGGCTTGCTGGGCATCACCTGTCAGTTGTTTTCCTGCTTCTTTGATATCAGTGGGAGTCAGGATTGACGATTGGAACTTAATGTATTTCATGACAGGAAGGCTTTGCAGGGCTTGTTTCTTAATATTGCTCCAACTGTCTGTCTTGGTATGCAAGGTATTTATATGTAGGGAGGGATGTTTGTTTGAACGTACAACAGATACTTACAATGAAGATTAGATCATGCACTTCTGAGAGTTTCCGAAGCATGTAATAAACAATTCTGAATCTTTAAGACAAAGGCTTGGAGTGCCTCCTCAGTCTACACAGTATTTTTAGCCACCAAAATAAACTCTCTGCTCAAGTCAAGCTCACTTTACGTGTATACACTTCAAGTTCCCTATTTTCTTTCATCTGCTTCTTTGGTAAACAGATGGCAGAAACTTCCTCTGCCTGGTCTCTTTGTGACATACTGCAAATTTAGCTCAGATGCCAAGTAGCTGTATGTGTCTTTGGCTATTCGTAGAAAGGAGGGTTTACCTTCCTTCCATCTAGAGAAGACTGGGTCTTTTTATGGCTTCTAATCTGTTTGCAAAGGGCTACTTGGAATTGGAGATACAAGGTAATGGGGAAAAATGTCTGTTTTTTGGTGATACTTGAATAGTCTGTTAAAAACTACTCCAGTGAACCATTTCCAGTGTATGTAGATCTTACTATGCTTGCTTTTGAATTATTTTCTCCTCTTGAGTTCAGGGGCGCTGTAGAGACCTGCATGACCATTCAGCAGCTGTTGGTTATCACAGAGAGTTCACGTGGGCAGCAGACAGAAGTGCATGCAAATGGCACAGGACACATAGCTCAGCTTCTGCCAGAACGCTGCTTCAGTCCTGGCCTGTTCCTGGATTCTAATGTTGATCCAGAAACTACCCTTAAGTCAGTCTTAAGATACAGATTAGAAGCTAGGAAGCTAATTCTTCGACATATTTGCTGTCTTGCCCAAGTCATAGAGCCTACTCAGGGACTCAGATGCCCTCTTTTCAGCGTTGATAAGATTTAACAACATAGTTCTGAAGGATGTGTCTCCCCTGACAGGGATGTTATGCCCTTCAAGTAGTAGAATAGATAAAAAGGTATTTTGAAAAAAAAAATTAAAAACACTCCATAATTACCAGAGAGGTTTTGTTTCTTCTAGACACCATAGGGATCTCACTGGCCCAGGACCTATTTTTACTAGTATTCTCATTTCCCCAGAGTCTTCCCCCTTTCTCCTACCATTGCATTTCCTACTCCGTTTGTCTAGCTTATGGCGAAGTAGGGTGGCCTGAAACTTAGGCAGAGGATGAACCGCAAAGTGCTGGAAAGTTTCACTGACTGAGTGTGGTAATGACTGTGGCTCTGACAGTCACCCCTTGACTCATGATCCCGTGCATCACTCAGCTTCCTGCTGGAGAGCAGGTGCTGGCAACCTTTGGTCAATAAGAGAAATTCATGGTTATTTTGGTTAAGGTCTTAATAGCACGTGAAATTGTTTGTGTGATTCTGTTGCTTCAGAGAACCAAAGGACTTCTGACTGAATACCTGTCTTCTCTGCAGTTACTTATCTATGATATGCCACTGGAGGAGATGATCAATTGGCATAAATGTACTGGAAGCTACAGGAAACTTTTAAATGCATATTAACAGGGGACACTGGGATTTACAATCAAGAATTTTTACAATATGATCTCACATAGCACAACCATGTTATACTACAGAAACTTTAGTTTGAACAAGCCACAACATGAAAGGGTCATAAAAGTGGTCACAGAATCTGCAAGGCCAGGCATGTAACAACAGGCCACCAGATTTAGGTATTAGAGTTTTCTTGGCTTTATTTAAAGCCAAATTCTCAAATAGAGCACTGACTTTGCTTCAGGTCAAATGAAGTCATAATTTAGATTGGGTTACTCCTTGTTGAAATCACTTCTTAGGTAAGGTTTAGTTTGTTGAACCAAATCCAGCTCAATTCACAGATGAATGTATAATTATGTAACTTTTATCCCAAGACTCAAGGGAAATTTTTTAGTAGCTATAGTGGGTACTCAAAGGGAATATGAGGCTAAAATGGAAAGTGCTTGCAGAATCTCAACAGAAGAAACAGGAATAGAAAACATTTGTGGAAGTCTGGTCTCAGTTATTTGTATAATTCAACCCATAAGTTAATACACTGGATTCTCAAATAAGCAAATATATTTTCAAATATTGAATCTCCATTTTCACAGAAAGGGTGTTATAGCTAGTTATAAGAGGGTGAACTATGGTTGTGTACCTTACTGAATTTTCCAAGGCATACCATCATTTTCTATGGAATAGTTACAAGATTACCCAATTTCCACTTATCTGTAGTAATTACCTGCAGCATACATCGACAACATGAATTCCTAGCTAATGCATACTCTTCTTTTTATCCAGTTAAAAGTTAGTCCATCCCTTCATAAAACCTGTTTATCAGAGCTCCTAATGAATAGACTGGTTTGCAGATCAGTTCTTGTCATGTCCCTGTGCGCCATCTGGTTTAGATGTTAGCGAGGCACGAAATGCCTGAAAGCATTGTCTGAAAGGGACTGAGCAAGAGCAGAGGGCTTGAACTGTCAGAAAGTGGAATAATATCCTTAGGCCAATCAAGGGTTGTTAGGTGGATTGTACAATTCAGTAATCACAGGAATGATGATTAAAATTAATAGTGAATCCATGAATCTCGGGAAACTAAAATGCATGCTTGTTTTGGGAGAAACCTCAAAGGCAGCACACAGACTTTGGTTACCAATGTTATGGAGCAATCAATGGAATTTGGGGAAGAGGCCATGCGTGCAGACCAGTTCAGTCTGGCCACTTTCTGCTGAACACCTAGTTTGCTGCTGCTATAGAGATGAATGGGAGTGAGTCTTTGTCCTGTGAGAGTTCTCAGTCTTGAAGGGAAGGAATCACACAACTATCGATGCTGATGGCAATAATGGCGCTGCATGGAGCGCTCGCTGCGCATGCGCCAAGCCTCATGCCGGCCCAGGGCCTTGTCCACTTACATTGTCTTGAATTCTCTTAACCAGTTCTCTAAGGTGGTTGTTATTATCTCCTAGGTTCAGATGTGGAAGCAATGTTTTTCCCCCTGCACGTTATTGTATTGCCTCTCAGCACATGTTAAACGCCTTGCCAAGGACTTAGCCTGGAATCTGACTGGTGCGGATCTAAGCTTGCCTCTGCTATGTTCTTACGGGGTCTTGAGGAAATTGCTTAATGTGTTTGAGCCACAGTTTCTCATCTATAAAACAGAAAAGGTAACATCTACCTCAGCGCCCAGCTTCGTCGTCAGCAGCCTCAGACAGACCTTCCCTGACCAGTCTAGGGAATTTTATTCCCCTCTTCCTAGTTATGTGGTCCCATTACCTGGTTTCGGTTTTGTTATAGCCTTTATTAGGATCTGAAACAATCTTATGTGTCATTTGTTTACATGACTGCTGTTGGCCTCCCAACTTGAATGTAAGTTTCATGGAGGCAGGGACTGGGCCTGGCACAGTCACCCTTCTGTCCCCAGAAACTGGTTCTTGGCACATAGTAGGCATTCAATAAATATTACATGGATGCAAAGTGGTCTAGGCAACAGTTAATGGAGATAGAAAAAAGAAAATGACTGTACTTATGTTTAATGTCCTTGTGAACAATTCAAGAACAAAAATAAACCATTGAAAGCTTTGAACTGGGCTGTTAAGATAGATAGAAATGTTTGAGTTTGTTTTTTCAGCCATCACTGAAGGTTTGAAAATAAATTCAGTTTCATTATCCCATGCATGATGGTCCATTCTTGACCTGAGCTGGCCTTCCATGAAAGGAGCAGGGGGGCCCACCCGGCACACCGACACAGAAAACGGAATCTTTTGTACATGTGACTGTGTGAGAGGCTGACACAAATGTACAACCAGAACTTACCTGACAGGTGTTTGTCACCTCAGAGTGAGTGACTTATCTTACTTCTGTAGACAAAAGGCACCTCCAACCACCACTGACTTGTTTGTTTTTGCCCTTGTTTCAGGATGCTGAGAAGCGAACTCCCCTTCATGTGGCTGCATTTCTGGGAGATGCAGAGATTATTGAACTCCTGATTCTTTCAGGTAAATACCAGCTGTACTGGTGAACACACAATACAAAATACAGATGATTAGTATAGAATTGTACACCTGAAACCTATATAATTTTATTAACCAATGTCACCCTAATAAATTCAATAAAAAAGTTTTTAAAAAAGAGAGGGATTTTAAGAAGTTACAGTGCCCTGGCTGGTGTGACTCAATTGTTCAGAGCATTGTCCTATAAACTGAAAGGTTATGGGTTCGATTCCTGGTCAGGGCACATGCCTGGGTTGCAGGTTTGGACCCCGGTCGGTGTGTGTACTAGAGGCAACCAATCAATATTTCTCACATTGATGTTTCTTTCCCTTTCCCCATCCCTTCCCCTCTCTCTAAAATCAATAAGCATGTCTTTGGGTGAGGATAAAACTAACTAACTAACTAACTAACTAACTAACTAGTGTCCTTCCTTATAAAAAGAAAAAGAAGTTACAGAGATGTGATAGTTGAGGTAAGAGGATCATATCTGATTACTTGCTATTGGATGTTCATTCATTTTTTCCCCCAGGTTAGCAAGATACCACTTGGGAAATATGAGTATAATCTCACCTTTACAGTTTGAGATAATTGGTGAAGTATGTATGCGTATGCGTACATTTTTATTTCTGCACACGTGCGGAAATGATTGGTTGGTACCCATGATTTTCTCCATTCATATGTGTTTAATGTCTAGACACTGTAACTGAAACATTTACTTTTTCTTTTTTATTACCCTTGGCAGATTTGTGAATATCTTCTCATTCACATGAGTTTCATGAGTTTGAAATATCATAGTCATTTTGAGGATAGGATACTTGTAAATATGTAGAGAATGGCTTAAAGGGAGAAGCTTTGTTTCTTCAATAAATCTCAGATTGTTATGTGGATGAGAAAATGGCATGTGAATATTTTAAGTCATTTAAGTGAATAGAAAGTGTTGAAGTATGTATCTTCCAGATTTTTAAAAAAGAACTCTCTAGATTTTTTTTCTTTCCCTCTTGAATATAACACCTTAGCTATTCAGGTAATAAAACTGTAATAAGCTTATTAAGAAATCAAAAAACCAAACCAAACCAAAAACAAAGAAAACAATACCAACTGTACTTAAAGTTAATTGCAGATAAAAATTTAAATGACCAATTACTAGATTGACTACTGTAATGAACCCAGACACAATTTCTTTATTGTGGTCACTGAAGCTTACTTGATCAGAGATTTTATCAGTAAATATCAGACAGTGCAAGAAGTTGTTCATTGAAACTGACATCTCCAGTAAAACTTTTACATTGTTTTGAAGATCTGATTTCTGATTATCTAATTAGGCCCAGTACTATTGATAAATTTATTATATTTGAATATGTTTTTATTTTTCCATTGTAAAAAAAGGAATAAACAAGAAAACTGGCTTCTTAAAATTTATATGAACAGACACAAATATGTGTATTTATATATATTTGAGTTGTGCTACAAAACAGTGCTTTGTTTTGTTTATGGATATATGACTACAACTATGTAATAAGAACATAAAAACATGGAAGGAGAAGAAACATCAATTTCTGGATAGTGTTTACCCCTGAAGAGGCAGGTGGAGTGAGAAGTTTTCAGGAAAGGATATAAAAGAGACTACAACTCTGTAAAATATTTTATTTCCTAAAAATTGGAAGCAAATATGACAAACACATGTTAAATCTGATTTGTGTGTATACTGGTCTTTGTGATATCATTCTCTTTATTTCCCTGTGGACTTGAAATATTTTATCTGATTTAAAAATACCAACAATTTCATTTTTGGAAACCTGTGTGCTTGGTACACCTCACCAGACAGGTTTCTAAAATTCGTGCACACTTTCTCCCTTGAACAAATGCCCGGAATGGATCTGAGCACCTGCACTCGTCTTAGTGTGGATTGCATGCAGACCGGCTGGCTTTCTTCCTTCTCCTTTTTGTTTGGGAAGATTACCATCTGGGGGAAATGCCTCTGCCCTCAGACCATACAAAAGGCCTCTACAAGG